>SNQJ01S0193758.1:237-17717 GCA_010110895.2 Picea sitchensis
ATCAAAAGTCTAATAGTATAATAATCTGGATCACTTGCGAGAAAGTGTCCACAAAGAATAAGTTCGCTCAGTGCACAAGAGCAGTATGTTACATACACCCCCTCTTTGTCTAAACTTCGTCCCAAAGTTTCACAGTATAAGTGATGAAAATGTATATCACAGTATCATAGGCCTATCTATCCAACAAAAATGGAATTGTTAGCGCATATCATATGCGTCCTCTGAGGTCATCGGGTGCAGACTATAGTTGTCCCACTGGACATAGATGTCAACTATTGTTTGACGTCGTAGTTGTCCAATGCGATGATCTAGGATGTGGATCGACTCATCCATGAGCGCACCCTCATCCAACACCCACAAGGTGCTCAAGTCAAACATGTGTAGGATCACTAAACAGAATGTCTCGAATAGAGACGTGAAAGACATCGGGCATACGCCTCAAGAATTAGGCAAGGCTAGTCATTAGGCCACGGGCCTCACTTTTCCACAATATCGTAGGAGGTAGTCTAGCCCCTTTTTTGAACTGGATCGAACTCTTATGTGGTTTCCACTGCAACATACTCGATCACCACATTGTAACTATGATCAACACGACATGCATTGACATAACCTTTTTTCTGATCCCGTGCTTCCTGATCCTTTGTCTTATAATTTTCAATTAATCTTCCAATTCTTGGATTGAATATAGCCCCACCAGGACCCTATCCTCAAGCCGATCCCAGATCAAAGGTGTTTGACACGGTCTCCCGTAAATAACTCGAAAGGCGCCATCTTAATGGTTCTTTGGTAACCGTTGTTATAAGCGAATTCCACTAGTGGAAAGAATCTTTCCCAACGCTTTTGTTGGTCCATCACATACATATGCAACATGTCCTCCAAGGTCTAGTTTGTTCGTTTGGTCTACCTGTCAATCTCCGGGTGATAGGTAGTACTAAATTTAAGTTGGGTTTCCAAGGCCTCTTCGAAACTAGTCCAAAATCGTCTAGTAAGCACCGACCATCGATCGGATATAATCCTCTTAGGCACACCATGCATCCTTACAATCTCGCTGATGAAAACTCTAGCTATGTCAGGTGCCTATTACGTCGTACGCAAAAGAATAAAATGAGAACTCTTCATCAGAGTGTCAACTACTACGAAAAATCGAGTCTTGTATCCTTGCCATCAGTGGAAATATAATAATGAAATCCATCGAAATAACCTCCCATTTCAATTCTGAAATAGCATGTGGATGCAGTAATATTGTTGGATGTCTATGTTTAGCCCTTACTTGTTGACATTCTAGATATTAGCCATATGGTTGACTATGTATCTCTTCATTCATTTCCAGAAGAATAAGGGTTTAAGATCCGCCCTCATCTTCGTGACTCCTGGGTGGGCCATGTACACTGCTCTGTGAGCCTCATTTAGGATCAAAATCCTCAACTCAACGTTCAGTGGTACGTAAATCTAATTTTTAAACCTCAATAATCCATCATCGGCAATGTAAATCCTTAAACATTTGGGTACCATCATTGTGTTATGTCCGATAAAATCCTTGACCTCTTTTTACGAGTCATCATTGCATTGTACAACTATAATCCTTTCATGTATATGTGTGGTCTTCGACTCAATGCATCTGCCACTCGGTTCACTATTCCCTTTATGTAATTAAGCTAGAAATCATACTCGCTAAGCAATTCTGACCATCGTCGTTGTCACGCGTTTAGGTCACTTTGCATAAATAAGTGTTGTAGTCCACCATGGTCCGTCATTAGTTCAATTTTTTTTCCAACTAGTGTCTCCAAACCCTCAAGGCATAAACAATGGCTAACAACTCAAAATCATGCGCCGCATAGTTCTCCTCATGCCTTCTCAGTTTCCTTGAGATGTAAGTGATCACTCGATCATCTTGCATCAGGACTCCTCCTAAGCCTTCCTTGGATGCGTTGGTGCATACCAAGAAGTCTGTTTCCATGTCAGGGACCTTTAGTATCAGTGTCATTGTCAATAGCTCCTTGAGCCTCGTAAAAGCTTCCACACATTTCTCGGTCCAAACAAAATTCTTTCTCTTCTTCTTCAATTATGTGATCGGATTTTCAATCTTCAAAAATCCCTCGATGAACCGTTGATAGTATCCTTCCAAACAAATGAATCTACGCACTTTCGGGACATTCGTCGGCACAGGCCATTCCATAATAGCCTCGACCTTTGATGGATCCATGACAATACCTTCGTCGGATAGGACATGCCCTAAGTAGTGAATCTTCGATTGATAAAATGAGCATTTGAATAACTTCCCATACAATTTGTGCTCTCACAGACATTGTATTACCAAGCGCAAGTGCTCATCATGATCCTCCATCGTCCGATAGTAAATCAAAATATCATGAATGAACACTTGGATGAACTTGTCCAAGTACTCATGGAACTCCTCGTTCATCAAACTCATAAATACCCCTGGGGCATCATCCAGTCCCAACGGTAAAACAGTAAACTCATAAGGACCAGACCTCATCCTAAAGGTGGTCTTAGGGATGTCATCCTCCTTGATCTGTAACTAGTGATACCCTAATCGCAAATAGATCTTTGAGAACACTGTCACACCGTTCGTCTGATTGAACAGATCATCAATCCTTGGCAACGGATACCGATTCTTGATCATTTCCTTGTTCAATTGATGGTAGTCAATGCAAAGCCTACATGACCCATCCTTCTTTCGTAGGAAAATAACAGGTGCACCCCATGGTGACACACTTGGATGTATCAGTCCCAGGTCCAACAACTCCTTTAGTTGCATTCTCAACTCCTATAACTCTGGGGTCGACATCCGATAAGGAATTCTAGCTATCGGTTCAGTCCCCGGTTTTAGGTCTATAATAAACTCCAATTCCCTCTCCTGTGGCATCCTAGGAAACTCCTCTAGAAAGACATCTACAAACTCTCTCACCACCGGAAGGTGTTCTAGACCTTCCGCTACTCCCTTCTTGTTTAACACAAGGATCGCATAAAGCTTACACCCCTTGCGCGTTCTCTTCCGTAGCAACAAGGAAGAGATGAAACTTAGGGAAACTCCCTAGTTCTGACCTACAATCACTTGTCTTTGTCACTCATAATCGACCAAGCTCAACCTTTTCGTCTTACAGTTGAGTATTGCCTCATGCGATTCCAACCAGTCCATATCGATCACGACATCATATGATCCTAAGATCATGACGTATAGGTTGGCCTTGGTGACAAACTCTCCCAGGTCAAGGGTGCAACCCATAACCTTTCCTCCAACCTTCTTTTTGGCTCCCAACGCCATCTCTACGATGCTAAACTCATCATGTTCAATTGCCTTTACCTTAATCCTTTTTAGCACTGCACCAGAAATGAGACTCTCGGTCGCACCAAGATCTATCAAAATACTAAAGATCTGGTCAGCGACGGTACCAGACATCTTGAGCACATTTGATTGGTGATCTTTCTAGCGGTGATTCACCATTGAATGAATCTGATGGGCCTTGCCAAAAACTCCCATGGTAGTGGGTCCGGCTGATCCAGATGCTCTAGCCCTCTCCTCTGGGAAGTAATGCTAGTAAAGTGGCTCCCCACAATCCAACACTTTCTTCAGTCCATTATTCCTGGTACCCGAAGTACAAGCTGAATTCTAACAATAAGGCCCAACTCAAACTTCTTGACCTTCAACTTCTGGGTAATTTGATGTGGAGCATACCAAAATAGCTCCCAAATGGTACTCGCACTTGGGCACCATGCGACTGCCTTGTCACAAGGCGTCGAACTTGTTGAGCTAATGTTGAATGAAATCCTAAAAAATATACCTCTCCTGGAACCATTCCTCAAACATTTCCCATGACAGGTCGTCAACGGTCATGTCCAAAAGTGGTAGGAGAGTCTTCCACCATAGAAGAGCACTCCCCTTCAGCTGAAATACCACCATGTGGACCTTCATGCTAAAGGTCGTAAATGTGAAGCATGAAGCACACGCCTTGCTCTACAACTGTGCCTAGACGAAGCCACCGTCTGTGACACTCAGGGATGCTAGAAATCAACTCTCTCAAGTTCTCGGTGGATGCTAACGTACTAGCTAGGGCACGATGTGGACCCTTAGGGGTACAGGTTCCCTAGCCTCATCTCAGTACCGATGGTGAATCAAGGCCCTTGAAATTACTTGGAAGGGCCTTGTCTGACCATCATCATCCCTTACCACAAGAGGACCCATCCCAAGAACTTGTTCCTTCCCTTAGGGGTTCGACTCCAAGGGTGCGGGAAATTCTGGAGGTGTCGCACCTCCTTCCACGACACCATGTTGCGAACCTCTAAGGTGTCCTCTAAACAAGATCACTGGATGAACTCGTTAAATTTTTAAGCTGCTCTAGGTTGATACTCAAGGTTTACTATAGTGGAAAGCATGGTGATCCACAGTCGCATGGTTGAATGCACTCTGATACCATATGTAACAACCCCACCGTTATGACTACAAGCGAAGAAGAAGTGCAATTTTTTTTTTTTTTTTTAAACGGGACGACAACAACGATTACAGCTAAATAACTCATCTAATGAAGAGCACCACACCCACAAAATAGGCGATATGAAACTATGACACCACACACTAGAACAAGGGAAACTAGGTGAACCATTCGTAGAACAACAAGGAGGAACGACTACCCACCCGAAGCAAACAAAACACACCCACAAGCTAAGGGACAACATCCCCCTCCCGACACAACGACCTTGATGAACAAGGCTAGAACCTCAAGGGGCGCGAACCAAACATATGAAGGCATTCCCTCCCAAGCGCCAAAGGTGACTTACAACACTTGTCAACACTCACATAGAACGTACCGACTCCGACCAAGTTCTCCTTCGTCACTACCCAATAGGGTGTGCCATGATCCCCTCATCAGGAATCATGCCATCCCCAGGTGATACACGTGTCAATAACCTTGGCACAACACATCCTATCTGGACCAAGGACTCTACATAATCCGATGTGCTAGGAGCTAAAATAACTAATAGGAAGACTATGCCTACGCCCCCAAGCAACGAGTAGACAAGACGCAATATAACCTTCGAATTTAATTACGCGAAGGACCAAAGGAATGTTGTTTCCTACAAGACAACCTGTGGTGTAAGGATAGACCAATCACCCCTTCCAGCTCGACCTAAGGCACGAGGCGCAAAACTGCCAAAAACTAAAGGCTAGTAAGGTTTTAGCTGAGCATCCACTAAACTCTCGTCCATTATGCTTGCGTAAGCTAAATGACTAGTTCACCCATAATCATGATGTCTAACGTATTCTGATATCCATCAAGCAAGAAGTCTAGGGGAAAAGGAGTGGACCTTTATCATTACTTTTGTCATCAAGCTATCATAAAGGTGAACCAAAATAGGCATCTAACCAAATCTACACTTGTCATTAAAATACACCGTTCATTGAAAAGGTGAACTCTTAACATTTTTAAAGGTGATCTAAGCTACCCCAAAAACGACATTGACGTCAAAATAACCAGCCGAAATTTAACCAGTTTAACATAATGACAAGGCGGTAAAAAAAAAATTTAATCGAAACCTTATATATGAGTTATAATTGGTGTCCAGATTAAGTCCTTGATAAATCCTTTGGTCAACTATTGAAATTCTTATAACACAAGAGGTGGTTGTCTAAAACGGTAAGAAGATGTTGTGTAAAGTAAATATGAATTACCATTACTGTAAACTATTGTGTAATTATACTTGGGCTGTCAAACTAAAAACGAAAGGTGTGTAGTTGAATAAGTCGCCTGGCAATCTAAATGGAATACAACTCAATAAATCTATGTTTTTAATCAATTGTGCATTGGCTATCATTTAAAATAGAATGCGGGAAGATAGGTCACCTGACAATCGAAATGTAATACAACTCGAATATATATAGTGTTTTAAATCAATTTGTGCACTGGTTGTCAATTAAAATGGAATGGGCAATCACTATGTAGCAAATTGGAATGCGACAATCGAAATGCGACAAACATAATTAAAAATAGAATGGGAAAATCGCAATGTGGAAAATCGGAATGCGGCAAACATAATTAAAATCAGAATGGGCAACTCGCAGAGTTTAAAGCTTTCCATTACATTCGTTTTCTGATTAATCTTGCAACGTAGTGAACAATTATGATTTCCCTAGCATACCCAACAAAACATAGACTGGAAATAAAGAAATAGTTTTTCATTCGCCTGAGGTACCCAATCAAAAATGCAGACAGGGATCATAACTAATTCGTTTTTTGTTTTTTTTTTCGTTCGACTGGGGTACCCAAGCAAAGATGTTGAGAGGTATAACAAAAACATTTTCCCCCTTCCAGGGTAAATTCTATAAAACGCAGACTAAGAAATTAATTGGTTTTTCGTTTCTAGGATATCATGACAATCGAGACTGGAATAACAAAATGTTTTTCCGCTTCCTGTGTAACAAATATAAAACACAAACTAAGAAATTAATTTATTTTTCGTTTCCAGGATATCATTACAATGAAGACAGGAATAACAAAAACGTTTTTCCCCTTCCAGGGTAACAACTTTAAAACACAGACTAAGAAATTAATTTGTTTTCCATTTCTAGGATATCATTACAATGCAAACAGGAATAACAAAAACGTTTTTCCAATTCCAGTGTACCAAATATAAAAATGTAGATTGAAGGTAAATATTTTTTTACATTCCAGGATACCTATATAAAAATGTAGACTGAAATTAAATCTTTTACATTTCCAGGATGCCAATATAAAAACAAAGACAACAGTAAGAGAACGCAAAGATCCATTGGGATAAGTCATTGAAATGATCACAGCGATAAACCAACACGAACGCAAGAAATCCATATGCAGAGGTACTTTTCCTAGAAGGTGCAAGACAACACTCAGCCAAGGACAACAAAAGAGGTAGATGGCTAACAGGAACATCCTTCGCCCATCCTCAGCGCATAGAAAAGCAATGCATTGAGATCCATAGGTCTATTAACACCGAAGCGACGACCGTAGATCAAGCTCCTGGCCGACTGCTTAGGCACAAACTGATGAGATAGGGATGAAGCCAAAATAAAGCGCAATCAATCACATTCAATAAACCATAGGACAGTCAAGACATGTAGGTATTGAAGGCCATGGGAAATCAATCAACATCAGGCTAAGGCAACGGGGGAAATTTCAGTCATCAACTAGAACACTAAGACTATCATATTATTTACTTGATTAAGCATACAAAACTAAAAGCATAAATCATATTAACAATCTACCACGCGAAAATAAAGTATGTGTACCATTGCCCAATCGCCCGCTCTGATTTGATGTTTCGCGCGCTTCGTGCCACTCCCACTTGCCGACTGATGAGACTTCAATGGTACCTCCCAGCCAACGCTAGGGGTACTCGTCTTCCCCCTTATCCCCCCGAGCCACAAAGGGGCCACGCACACTAACCAAATATTCAACTAGCTCCCAGCTCGCCTCACAAGGACGAGCTACCACACCTCTCCAAGCTGGGTATCCAAACTCCCACAAGCTAAGTCAGTCAAGTATAGATTTTTGTTGCATAACGTTATGCAAAACAGAAGAGATCCTTCATCCTTCTCCTCCCTCAATTATATAGAGTTTCCAAGTCCTTTACCTTTCCAAAATCTCATTTAAATTAATGTTTAATAAATTAAATCCTAAAAATCCTCCTTGTACAAGTGTCACCCATCCCCTTCATTCCTCCATAAATTAATCTCTTTAATTAATTAATTACCCCTATTTCCCTCACCCACCTAAATTCAATCCTAGAATCGCTCCTAGGTGTCTCCATATTCCCTTACAAGTTTTAATGACTTTCCCCATTACCAATTTACTAGTTGAGTTAATTTAGAAGGTTCTTAAATGCTAGCTACCTTACTAAGTTTGAATTTCTACTTTTTCCCTTGTGTTTCCCTTTTTTTTTGTTTCCCTCTTTTCCTAGATTCCTAATTCTTTTAGATTTACCTCTTTCCCCTTTTCATTTAGAACTCAATTTGGCAGGTGTNTTCATTTAGAACTCAATTTGGCAGGTGTAGAAATTAACTTTTTCCCTTTTCCCTTTTTAATTAATAAAATTTAAATTATCACAATATAATAAAAAAATTATTTCCGCTTTTTAATATTATCCCATCAGATTTTTATGAATCAATTTAATTGCTTACCCCCTTCTTGTCACAAGATTTAATGAATAATATATTTATTATTTATTTTGTTTTTATTTTTGTTTTATATATTTATTTGGGAATTTGTTTTTAAAAATTTGTATCACGTTATTCATCCTAAGGCCATCCAGGTTCATTCATTTATCATTAACAATGTGACGTGCCCTTCAGGATGCACTAGGTTCTCCCAGGGTGCCACTCGCCTCAATCTGCTTCCCTTGTGCGACGTGCCCTTCAAGACGCACTACGTGCTCCAAGGGTGCCACTCGCCTCAATCTATTTCCCTTGCGTGATGTGCCCTTCAGGACGCACAACGTGCTCCAAGGGTGCCACTCGCCTCTTGACTGACTTGGTAGACATCAAAAACCCCTGGAGTCAATACTCTGCCAGGTGAAATTGTGGGAGACTAAGGGTCTCTAAGGAATAAGGCCCCTACCTTATTGTGTTCCCCTTAGAATCATCATGAGAAACTGTCGCAGTCTTCCCTCACGGCATTGTGGGTCCTCTCGAAATAGGTAATTGTTAACCTACAGTTCGAGCCATGGCGGGAGTGATAGTAGGTTGTGGTAGGGTTGTTATCCACATCTCTCCCTCAACATCTTTGGTAGTCCTGCATGACCCCTCTACTCCACATGTGAGTCTGGTCGACAAGCTATCGTCAGCCTGCATCATCAACGAATCATGTCAGAATTATATCTATAATCATATCATCTAATTAGATGCACTAATATCTCATATAAAACAATCACACCCCAATAGTTCACTCCCTGACTCGATCTAGAGTCCAAGGGGTTCCATCGATGCCTCTGCATCCTCGAGGTCCAAAATCCTGCACACTCAGCAAAACTGAGTCAATAACACCTATCTATGTCAATGCAGTAAAACAACATGTCATCAACCCATAATGCCTCATAATCAAAATCAAAAGTTTAATAGTATAATAATATGGATCACTTGTGAGCAAGTGTCCTCAAATAATAAGTTCGCTCGGTGCACAAGAGCAGGATGTTACATACACCCCCTCTTGGTCTAAACTTCGTCCTGAAGTTTCACAGTATAAGTATCGAAAATGTGTATCACAGTATCATAAGTCTATCTATCCAACAAAAATGGAACTATTAGCGCATATCATATGCGTCCTTCAAGGTCGTCGGGTGCGGACTATAGTTGTCCCACTGGACCTAGACATCAACTACTGTTTGACGTTATAGCTATCAAATGCGATGATCTAGGATGCGTATCGACTCAGCCATGAGAGCGCCCTCATCCGACACCCGCAAGGTGCTCGAGTCAAACATGTGTAGGATCACTAAACAGAATATCTCGAACAGAGACATGAAATACATTGGGCATATGCCTCACAAATTAGGTAAGGCTAGTCATTAGGCCATGGGCCTCTCTTTTCCACAATATCGTAGGAGGTAGTCTAGCCCATTTTCTAAACAAGATCGAACTCTTATGCAGTTTCTGTTTCTGCCACAACATACTCGATCGTCACATCGTAACTATGATCAACACGACTCGCATCGACATAACCTTTTTTCCAATCCTGTGCTTCCTGATCCTTTGTCTTATAGTTTTCAATTAATCTTCCATTTATTCGATCACACCTGGCCCCACCAAGACCCTATCCTCAAGTCGATCCCAACTCAAAGGCGTCTGACATGGTCGCCCATAAATAACTCGAAAGGTGCCATCTTAATGGTGCTTTGGTAACCATTGTTATAAGCGAATTCCACCGGTGGCAAGAATCCTTCCCAACTCTTTTGTTGGTCCATCACGAACATGTGCAACATGTCCTCCAAGGTCTAGTTTGTTCATTTGATCTTCCCGTCAATCTCCGGGTGATACGCAGAACTAAATTTAAGTTTGGTTTCCAAGGCCCCTTCGAAACTAGTCCAAAATCGTCCAGTAAGAATCGATCCTCGATCGTATATAATCCTCTTAGGCACTCCATGCATCCTTACAATCTCGCTGATGAAAACTCTAGCTATCTCAAGTGCTTGTTACATCATACGCACAGGAATAAAATGAGCACTCTTCGTCAGAGTGTTAACTACTACGAAAAATCGAGTCTTGTCTCCTTGCCATCAGTGGAAATCCAATAATCAAATCCATCGAAATAACCTCCTATTTCGATTCCATAATAACATGTGGATGCAGTAATATTGTTGGATGTCTATGTTCAACCCTTACTTGCTGACATTCTAGACATTGGCCACATGGTTGACTGTGTCTCCCTTCATTCCTTTCCAGAAAAATAAGGGTTTAAGGTCTTCCCTCATCGTCCTGACTCTTGGGTGGGACATGTACACTGCTCTGTGAGCCTCATTTAGGATCAAACTCCTCAACTCATCGCTCGATGGTACGTAAATCTGATTTTTAAACCTCAATAATCCATTGTTGTCAACGTAAATCCTTCAACATTTGGGTACCATCATTGGGTTATGTCCGATAAAATCCTTGACCTCTTTGTACCAGTCATCGTCGCACTGTACAACTAGAATCCTTTCATGTAGATTCGTCTGAAGAGGCAACACCGAAAATATGCGTGGTCTCCGACTCAATGCATCTACCACTCGGTTCACTATTCCCTTTATGTAATTAATCTAGAATTCATACTCACTAAACAATTTTGACCAATGCCATTGTCGCGTGTTCAGGTCGCTTTGTGTAAATAAGTGTTGTATTCCACCGTGTTCCGTCATTAGTTCAAATTTTCATCCAACTAGGTAGTGTCTCCAAACCCTTAAGACATAAACAATGGCTAACAACTCCAAATCATGCATTGCATAGTTCTCTTCATGCCTTCTTAGTTTCCTTGAGATGTAAGTGATCACTCGATCGTCTTGTGGACTCCACCTAAGCCTTCCTTGCATGCGTTGGTACATACCAAGAAGTCTGCGTCCATGTCAGGGACCTTTAGTATTGATGTCATTGTCAATAGTTCATTGAGCCTCCTAAAAGATTCCACGCATTTCTTGGTCCAAACAAACTTCTTTCGTTTCTTCTGCAATTCTGTGATCGGATTTTCGATCTTCGAAAATCCCTCGATGAACCATCGATAGTATCTTTCCAAACACATGAAGCTATGCACTTTCAAGACATTCATCAGGGCAGACCATTCCATAATAGCCTCGACCTTTGATGGATCCACAGTAATACCTTCGCCGGAGAGGACATGCCCTAAGTAGTGAATCTTCGATTGATAAAATGAGAATTTGGACAACTTCACATACAATTTGTGCTCTCCCAGACATTGTAGTACCAAGAAAAAGTGCTCATCATTCTCCTCCACCATCCGAGAGTAAATCAAAATATCGTGAATGAACACTTGGACGAACTTGTCCAAGTACTCGCGGAACACCCCGTTCATCAAACTCATAAATACCCCTGGGGCGTCAGCCAGTCCCAATGGTAAAATAGTAAACTGGTAAGGACCAAACCTCATCCTAAAGGTGGTCTTATGGATTTCATTCTCCTTGATCCGTAACTGGTGATACCCTGATCGCAAATCGATCTTTGAGAACAACGTCACACCCTTCGTCTGATCGAAAAGATCATCAATCCTTGGAAAGGGATATTGATTCTTGATCATTGCCTTGTTCAATTGATGGTAGTCAATGTAGAGCCTACATGACCCATCCTTCTTTCGTAGTAAAATAACAGGAGCACCCCACGGTGACACACTTGGACGTATCAGTCCCAGGTCCAGCAACTCCTTTAGCTGCATTCTCAACTCCTATAACTATGAGGTCAACATCCGATAAGGCATTCTAGCTATCAATTCAGTCCCCAGGTTTAGGTCTATAGTAAACTCCAATTCCCTCTCCTGCGGCATCCCAGGTAACTCCTCTAGAAAGACGTCTGCATACTCTCTCACCACCGNCGGAAGGTGTTCTAGACCTTTCGCTACTCCCTTCTCATTTAATGCAAGGATCGCATAAAGCTTACACACCTTTTACGTTCTCTTCCATAGCAACAAGGAAGAGATGAACCTTATGGAAATTCCATGGTTCCAACCTACAATCACTCGTCTTTGTCCCTCATCATCGACCAAGCTCAACCGTTTCATCTTACAGTTGAGTATCACCTCATGCGATTCCAGCCAATCCATACCAATCACGACGTCATATGATCCTAAGATCGTGATGTATAGTTTGGCCTTGGTGACAAATTCTCCGAGGTCAAGGGTACAACCTGTAACCTTTACTCCAACCTTTTGTTTGGCTTCCGATGCCATATCTACGATGCTAAAATAATCATGTTCGACTTCCTTTACCTTAATCCTTTTTAGCACTGCACCAGAAATGAAACTCTCGGTCGCACCGGGATCTATCAAAATACTAAGGGTCTGGTCAACGACGGTACCGGACGTCTCGAGAACATTCGATTGGTGATCTGCCTAGCGGTGATTCACCGCTGAATGAATCTAATGGGCCTTGCCCAAAACTCCCACGGTAGTGGGTTCGGATGATCCAGATGCTCTAGCCCTCTAATCTAGGAAGTAATGCTGGTAATGTGGCTCCCCACAATCCAACAGTTTCTTTAGTCCAGTATTCCTGGTACCCAAAGTACAAGCTGAATTCTAACAATAAGGCCCAACTAAAACTTCTTGACCTTGATCTTCTGGGTAATTTCATGTGGAGCATACCGAAACAACTCGAAAACGGGCTTCGCACTCGGGCACCATGCAACAACCTTATTGCAAGGTGTCAAACTTGTTGAGCTGATGTTCAACGAATTCCTCAGAAAGATACCTCTCCTGGAACCGTTCCTCGAACAGTTCCCATGACATGTCGTCAACGGTCATGTCCAAAAGTGGTAGGAGCATCTTCCACCATAGAAGAGCACTCCCCTTCAGTTGAAAGACCACCATGTGTACATTCATGTTGGAGGTCGTAAACGTGAAGCGTGAAGCACACACATTGCTCTACAACCATACCTCAACGACACCACCATCTGTGACACTCATGGATGCTAGAACTCAACTCTCTTGAGTTCTTGGTGGTTGCTAACGTACTAGCTAGGGCGCGGTGTGGTCCCTTAGGGGTACAGGTGCCATGGCCTTATCTCAGTACCGATGGTGAATCAAGGCCCTTGACATTACCTAGAAGGGCCTTGTCTGACCATCATCATCCCTTACTACAAGCGAACCCATCCCAAGGACTTGTTCCTTCCCTTGGGGGTTCGACTCCGAGGGTGTGGGAACTTCTAGAGGTGTTGTACCTCCTTCCACGACACCACGTTACGAACCTCCGAGGTGTCTTCTAAATGAGATCACCAGATGAACTCATTAAATTTTTAAGCAGCTCTAGGTTGATACTCAAGGTTTATTGTAGTGGAAAGCATGGTGATACACAGTCGCAGGGTTGAACCCACTCTTTTACCATATGTAATGACCCCATCGTTACGACTACAAGTGAAGTAGAAGTGCAAAGTTTTTTTTTTTTTTTAAACATGATGAAAACAACGATTACAGTGAAACAATTCATCTAACGACGAACACCACACCCACAGAACAGGCAATAGGAAACTATGACACCACACACCAGAACAAGGGAAACTAGGTGAACCATTCATAGAACAACAAGGAGGAACGACTACCCACCCGAAGAAAACAAGACACGCCCACAAGATAAGGGACAACATCCCCCTTCAGACACAATGGCCTTGACAAACAAGGCTAGAACCTCAAAGCCTGCGAACCAAATGCATGAAGGCGTTCCCTCCCAAGCACCAAAGGCGACATACAATGCTGGTCAACACTCACACAAAATGTACCGACTCCAGCCAAGTTCTCCTTCATCGCTATCCAATAGGGTGTGCCATGATCCCCTCATCAGGAATCATGTCGTCCCCAGGCGATACATGCGTCAATAACCTTGGCACAAGACATCCTATCTAGACCAAGGACTCTACATAATCTGACGTGCTAGGAGCCAAAATAACTGATAGGAAGACTATGCCTACGCCCCCAAGCAACGGGTAGACAAGACACAAGATAACCTTTGAATTTAACTGTGCGAAGGATCGAAGGAATCTTGTTTCCTACAAGATAACCTATGGTGTAAGGACATACCAATTACCCCTTCTAGCTCAACCTAAGGCGTGAGGCACAAAACTACCAAAAACTAAAGGCTAGTAAGGTTTTAGCTGAGAATCCACTAAACTCTCATCCATTATGCTTGCACAAGCTAAAGGACTAGTTCACCCATAATCATGATTTCTAACGTATCCTGATATCCGTCAAGAAAGAAGTCTAGGGGAGAAGGAGTGGACCTTTATCATTACTATTGTCATCAAGCTATCATGAAGGTGAACCAAAATAGGCATTTAACCAAATCTACACTTGTCAGCAAAATACATTGTTCATTAAAAAGGTGAACTCTTAACATTTTTAAAGGTGATCTATGTTGCCCAAAAAACGACATTGACGTCAAAATAACCAGCTGAAATTTAACCAATTTAACATAATGACAAGGCGGTAAAAAAAAAATTTAATCGAAACCTTATATATAAGTTATAATTGGTGTCCAGATTAAGTCCTTGATAAATCCTTTGGTCAACTATTGACATTCTTATAACACAAGAGGTGGTTGTCTAAAACGGTAAGAAGATGTGCTGTAAAGTAAATATGAATTACCAATTCTGTAAACTACTGTGTAATTATACTTGGGTTGTCAAATTAAAAATGGAAGGCATGTAGTTGAATAAGTTTCTTGGTAATCTAAATGGAATACAACTCAATAAATATATGTTTTCAATTGTGCATTGGATGTCAATTAAAACAGAATGCAGGAAGACAAGTCACCTGGCAATCGAAATGTAATACAACTCGAATATATATAGTGTTTTAAATCAATTTGTGCACTAGTTGTCAATTAAAATGGAATGGGCAATCACCATGTAGAAAATCAGAATGGGACAATCGGAATGAGACAAACATAATTAAAAACAGAATGGGCAAATCACAATGTGGCAAATCGGAATGCGACAAACATAAATAAAAAAAGGAATGGGCAACTCATAGAGTTTAAAGCTTTCCATTACATTTGTGGTCTAATTAATGTTGCAACGTAGTGAACAATTATGATTTCGCCAACATACCCAACAAAACGCAGACTGAAAATAAAGAAATAGTTTTTCATTCGCCTGGGGTACCTAATCAAAAACGCAAACAGGGATCATAACTAATTTGTTTTTGTTTTTTTCATTCGATTGGGGTACCCAAGCAAATACATAGAAAGGTATAACAAAAACGTTTTTCCCCTTCCAGGGTAACAAATATAAAACGTAGACTAAGAAATTTATTGGCTTTTCGTTTCCAGGATATCATGACAATGCAGACCGGAATAACAAAATGTTTTTCCCCTTCCAGGGTAACAAATATAAAACACAGACTAAGAAATTAATTTGTTTTCCATTTCTAGGATATCATTACAATGCAGACAAGAATAACAAAAACGTTTCTCCCCTTCCAGGGTAACAAATATAAAACACAGATTAAGAAATTAATTTGTTTTCCATTTCCAGGATATCATGACAATGCAGACAAGAATAACAAAAACGTTTTTCCAATTCCAGTGTACCAAATATAAAAACGCAGATTGAAGGTAAATATTTTTTTACATTCCAGGATACCTATATAAAAATGTGAACTGAAATTAAATCTTTTACATTTCCAGGATGTCAATATAAAAACACAGACAACAGTAAGAGAACACAAAGATCCATTGGGATAAGTCATTGAAATGATCGTAGCGATAAACCAACACGGACACAAGAAATCCATACGCAGAGGTACTTTTGCTAGAAGGCGCAAGACAACACTCAGCCAAGGACAACAACAGAGGTAGAAGACTAACAAGAACATCCTTCACCCATCCTCCACACATAGAAAAAAAGGCGTTGAGATCCATAAGTCTATTAATGCTGAAGCGATGACCGTAGATCAGGCTCCTGGCCAACTGCTCAGGCACAGACTGATGAGATAGGGATGAAGGAAAAATAAACCGCAATCAATCACAATCAATAAACCACGGGATGGTCAATACATGCAGGGATTGAAGGCCATGGGAAATCAATCAACATACAGCTAAGGCGACGGGGAAAATTTCAGTCATCAACTAGAACACTAAGACTATCATATTCTTTACATGATTAAGCATACCAAACTGAAAGCATAAATCATAATAAAAATCTCCCACACAAAAATAAAGGATGTGTATCATTGCCTATTCGCCCGCTTTGAGTTGATGTCCCACGCCCTTCGTGCCACTCCTGCTTGTCGATCGATGAGACTTCATCGATACCTCCCAGCCAATGCTAGGGGTACTCTTCTTCCCCCTTAGCCCCCCGAGCCGCAAATGGGACACGCACACTAACCAAAGATTCAGCTACCTCCCAGCTCACCTCGCAAGGTTGAGATACCACTCCTCTCCGAGCTGGGTATCCCAACTTCCACAAGCTAAGTCAGTCAAGTATAGATTTCTACAACGTAATGTTACGCAAAATAGAAGAGATCCTTCATCCTTCTCCTCCCTCCAT
Source organism: Picea sitchensis (assembly GCA_010110895.2). Taxonomy (NCBI): domain Eukaryota; kingdom Viridiplantae; phylum Streptophyta; class Pinopsida; order Pinales; family Pinaceae; genus Picea; species Picea sitchensis. The sequence goes on from SNQJ01S0193758.1 coordinate 16,961, forward strand.
TATATAGAGTTTCCAAGTCCTTTACCTTTCCAAAATCCCATTTAAATTAATGTTTAAAAAATTAAATCCTAAAAATCCTCCCCATACAAGTGTCACCCATCCCCTTCATTCCTCCATAAATTAATTTCTTTAATTAATTAATTACCCCTATTTCTCTCACCCACCTAAATGCAATCCTAGAATCGCTCCTAGGTGTCTCCATATTCCCTTACAAGTTTTAATGACTTTCCCCATAACCAATTTACTAGTTGAGTTAATTTAGAAGGTTCTTAAACTCTAGATACCTTACTAAGTTTGACTTTCTGCTTTTTCCCTTGTGTTTCCCTTTTCTTTTTATTTTTTCTGTTTCCCTCTTTTCCTAGTTTCCTAATTATTTTAGATTTCCCTCTTTCCCCTTTTCATTTAGAACTCAATTTGGCACGTGTAGAAATTAACTTTTTCCCTTTTCCCTTTTTAATTAATAAAATTTAAATTATCACAATATAATAAAACAATTATTTCCCCTTTTTAATATTATCCCATCAGATTTTTATGAATCAATTTAATTTCTTACCCCCTTCTTGTCACAAGATTTAATGAATAATCTATTTATTATTATTATTATAAATAGATAAAATTTTACCACTAGCATAATTTAGACCTAGACCTTGAATTTTCATGTTGGGCGACATTTTATTAGGGAATTTGTTTTTAAAAATTTATATCACATTATTCGTCCTAAGGCCATCTAGGTTCATTCATTTATCATTAACAACGT
>SNQJ01S0193760.1:0-13118 GCA_010110895.2 Picea sitchensis
CTCATCGAAATGGGTCCCGGAATTTTCAAAGACCCATCATTGTTAGGAACTTACCATGGTGCACCACCGCTCCTTCATCCTTCCAATCAAGTATGCATCATATCATCCAACAAAACTGACATAGAGGATACCCTTCCTCTTAGGGAGGCTTCTATCATATCTGACATCCCATTAGTCACAGAGCTCACCCCTCATGAGCCTCCTGCGAACTCGTCGACTCCACCAGACCACGATTTCCCCTCTCCCCAAGGCCATATCCCAGTTTGGGAGACAATTCCCCAAGACATTACTCAAATCCCCTTCTTCTACCCTCCACCTGGCGTACAAGCTTTCCAAGTAGCCGCAACGCTTGCCCTCCCTAAAATGGTGTTAGCAATTCCAGTTTGGTATTTACATCCACTAGAGATGGTCCCTCAACCATCCCTTCCCCCCCAAACAGAAGGAATCCCAATGATGATTCCCATACTCACTCCCACCATACCCCCTACACCCCAACTCACTAACTTCCCTGCCATAGTTGGGGGCAGGTGAAAGAAGAAGGAGCCCACAACTCCATTTCCCCCGTGCGTCCAACCTCCTTGTGCGCTATGTGAGAAAGATGGACACACAACCAAAAAATGCCCATCTTTGCCCGAGTTACGTAACCTCATTCAACCCAGTCAAACACCATTACCGCTCGCCAATGTGACAAGTATTGTCGCTATCTCCCTGAACACCAGTAGCAAAGGGCTACGAAAAAAATTCGCTTGCGCCATATGTTCAGAATATGGCCATTATACACACCATTGCCCAGCGCTACCTCAGTTCCGACAGACGTTATTCATCGTACGCTAAAGCTTCCAGCAGGAACACCGTCTAGTTACGTCATCCCCACCAAACATCATTGACATCCATTATGTCACAACTTCAGTCAATGAACATATGAGATGCCCTTTCTCTCTATGTGAATCCTTAGATCATTTTACATACCAATTTCCTATGATCATTGAATACAGGCAATGCCAATTGACCCTAATTCAAACCCCTGCACCCCATATAGAATCAATGGCTACCACTATCCCATCACCAGAGATTCTTCATATTATTTCTCCTGAACCAGAGGCACTCCCTATTCCTCCACGGTTCTTGGATGACTTATCCGAGGATTTACCCCTAAATCCCCCCAAATTACCGCCCGATCATCCATAGTCTCAGTAAAAATGGGATGGCATTATGGACCCACCGTCCATATCTAAGCCCTTTTCCTCGGAGGAGCATATTCCCATGACACACTCAGGTACGCTTGCTCATGTTCAAAATTATCAAATACATGTTTTTATGTTCGATTCTCTTCAGATATTGTTCACGTCGGGTATTTGGTTTTCATGTGTGCGGGCACTTGAGCATCATACATCAATGCAACCCCTTCAGGTATATAATCAGCACTGGCATGTAATCATTCCCTCTGAATCTCAGTTGCATCTCCAGTCACACCCTCTGACATTTTCCTCTAGGATCCCCATCTCCAGCTCTGCAGTACCAACACCTCCATTGCATCTTAGGTACTATCACCCGGTAGCACTCTCCCCCACATGAGTTGTCCCATTCATAGCACCCTTTTGCACTTTGACACTCATGTTGTTTTTCAACCCTTTAGGGATGGGAGTCCCAATAGTCTTACATCATGTCGCGAATCAGCCACATACTCCTTCTCCTCATTTTTCTAGCTTTCCCACTGGACTCCCAGATTATCTCTTCAAGGTTCTATTTTGAATGCACCTCCACAGTATCATAAACCCTCCATTTCATCCACCATCAGTTTTCCCCTCTGCAAATTTCCCTTCATTTCACCTACCTCATATAGAAACCCATCCATGGGGCCCCCACCCTCCACCAGTTTTGCAAGCAAATTGTGCCCTACCCGGGCCAACCATATTACATCGAGGCACCTGTTTCTGTATTTGTACACTCATCCCAAATTATTCTTTATTTATTTGGTACATTGTAAAAAACCTTTATTTTCAGCATTTACATTACCTTTTTGTCATCACCTTTGGCGACCTTCTTCCCTTTTTTGGAAAACGCAACCCATGTCGCCCTTGGTTGGGGCACTCCTTATCCTCTACCCTTGTTGACATCATCCATATACTCTGAGTATCCCACAGGCCACTTGCCTCTACCCTCTAAGTTTGTTCACTTTGTCCCGCCTCTGGCACAACTTATCACACGTCTTGTTGTCCCCCTGACACTTGACTTAGTTGAACAGTTGTGGCCACTTATACTTCACATATACCCCCAACCAAGGGCAGTCTTGAGTCTTCATACATCTTTACTTTGACCAAGTACCTCCTCCAGTTCCTAACCTCACCTAGTAGATTTCACGAATCCCTTTGCTTATGGGAGTCGCGTCCCCCTTTTTTGTCGACATCAGCACAGTTTTCCAGAAGGGCGACAGTATCTTGACTCTCATTACCTTTCCAATGAGAGATCTCAGACGGCACAGGGAGAACCACAATTGCTCCCTGTTGTCGTTGACCCCCATAACATTCGACTTCAATACTTTCTCATATTACGGTGGGTCTTACTTTGCGACTCTTGCAGTTATTTCCTATATTTGTCGAAGACCTCTGAAATTGGTTGGGCTATCAATGCCTACAGAATCCGTGATATTTCTTACAAATGTCACTTCCTACTATTCAGAGTATGTTCCTCCAAAGAATTGTCTTATGCCTTTATCACAACTTCCCCCGAGGGCGCTGCAGTTGTCTACATCAACACATCATTCCTTTTTTGAGTTACATGACACGAGCATGGGGCATGCCCGCCTCGTTTCTACAGGTTCCCTTCTCCCTCCAACAGGTAACTCTTGACAATCCCACTATCGCTCTCTCTTACAATGGCACTCTCAATAGAAGAAACATTGATGGATTTTGGCTATAAGTATGCTCCTAACCTCATCCATCAGGGGGCATCTATTATCACTGAAATTTCATCCGCAAATGATTACAAGAATTCAACATCACCACACAGTTATGAGGTCACCCATGGAAAAAAATTACCACAAAATCATTTCCAAAGGGTCAAAAACTATGCAACCAATGATAAAATTAAAGTGTGATATGACTACACAGGGTGCGCGCGCACATGCGCAAAACAGAAATGCAGGAAAAGCACACATGCGCCCGATGCACGACTGTAGTCGCAAAAAGCAACGCACGTGTGAGAACGGTGCATTTATGAGAGTGATTGGCCTCCCACCCACTTTTGGTTCAGCTTCCAATTGATTTGACACTCAAATCTGAACTGGATCCGACTGGGTGGCTGGTCAAAGACCTAAAAATGCCCTAATTAGCCTCTTTACACACTACAAGTTGGTTGCACAATACCTCAAAGAGGTGCTATAAAAAGGCCATGGATGTACTTCATTTTTCAAGGAATTTCATTAGCAAAGTTATGCTGACACTATTCTCTTAAGGAATCCTCTATTCTCATCAAGAGTATACTAGCATCATTGCATTGGGCAATCCATCTCACCCCTTGAGTGGATTAGCAAGGAATTCTTTCACCATTTTCATTTTCAAAGTTGTAAGAAGAGATTATTTGTGGGGGTCCAAGAGCCCTCCCTTGGAGGAATAAGGGACTCGTAGTCCTCTTTATTCTTGGTGTTTTCTTTCACTAATATCAACCTTACCATTGGTGACATGGGTCTTATTGTTTCTTTAGTCCTTATGTCCCTATGTTCATTAGTTTAGTTGTTATTTTATTTGTTAGTTTAATTCTTAGTTGTTCTTTCATATTTATTTCTCTAACCCTTTTCCTTGCAGCTATCTTGCTTAGCAAACCCAACTAAGCTTGCAAGCATCTCTATTTTTCTCACTAAGGTGACGAAAGAGGCGCAACACCCTTCTCTACCATGTAGTCCCTCAAGTTGTACACTTCTTTTCAGGTCTCTAGTGCATATCGTCAAGAGTCTCCATGATGGGACTCACAGGATTCACAGTTGTGAACAAGGTTTATCATATGTTAATGCATATCAGGAATACAGACACCATTTCATGGTTGGAATACACCAATAATTACTACAACCAACAAAACAATGGTTTCTTTCTTCAACAATTTACCCCCATGTCCTTTCGAAGAATAAGAATGAATGAGGAATAATGAATGAGCAACAAATGAATGAAGAGTGAACGAGTGAATGAGTGATCAATGAGGAAGAACCCTGAAACAACCTACAAGAGGTGTTTATGAAATTACATGCAATAAAGAACCATGTGGCATTTTCCCCAAGAAGCTCATGTAACTACTTATTTCTCTTTGAAATTCCAAGATGGGTAAATAAAATATAATATAAAGACTTAGCCCCTTTATCCCCCTCTCTCATGGAATCATATCCCCTATAACTCTTGTCCTTGTATGTCTTGCAGCTAGCTATGTATTTTATTATTAATAACAATAAAAGTATTACATTTCTTGGGCACTCCAACCTCTTTTAATTGTTTGGGCACTCCGACCACTTTTAATTGTTTGGGCACTCCGACCTCTTTTAATTGTTTGGGTACTCCGACCACTTTTAATTGTTTGGGCACTCCACCCTTTCATCAAATAAAAAAACACATTGTCAATATGGGGATTGAAAACTGAGGTAATACATGGCATGTCCATTTTGTCAACACAAATCCTCTATAAAAATATATTTTGTTCATTGTCAAGTTGAGTATTATACTTTGTCCATGCAATCGATATATGTGTTTTCATTGTTGGTTGCTTGTAGTGGCTAGACCAATGCCCAATAATAATGAGCAACTCCATTCTGGTGGTAATCAACGAAACTTTCATGTATATTGGTTCAAACCTAACAGCCTGTATTCATTTGCCAAATCTTTGTCAAAGTAAGATTTAAATGATCCAAATGACATGCACTATGGAATTGCTTGTGCAAATACAATTATAGTATATATTTTGTTTTATACTAGAATTCATGCCTATCTTTGAATCCAATTGCTAATCTTCCCATTCACATACATATTCCAACAACTAATAGAATGCATGGAAAATTCAATAAAAAAAGACAATGTGGAGACATTGATTTAACTCGTAGTCTAAACCTAAGCAAAAACCAACTAACTCCATCCAACACTATGTAATCAACTATTCAAGGAAATAATATTAAATGGTTTGAATGAGGATGTGGTTATGTTTTCAATTATTTGAATGACAATCAATCAATGATATGTCATGTTTCTATGGTTGAGGTTGAATGGGTGTAATAAACCACAATGATTTAATTAAAGGGAGATCGTTGCCATCCAACATGCAAACACTATAGTAATTTATACCATTGAACATACCAAGAGGTTTCATATTGTAGAATGTGATTTTCACACCATCAAACAATCAAATGAGTCAGTGTATGTGACTCACACATGCACAAGCAGTTTCTTATACCCAGCGAACGGACCTCAAGGTCGAAATGTTGTAGGGGATGTGGGATATTGTTGTTATGGGTACATTAAACAGTGCACATGTATAAATCTAAACCCAACAATGCAACCAAATGATAACCAGAACAAAAACCACATAATAAAATGCTCAATCATGTGTCCTAACAACACAGATTTACTACATAAACCCAAATGGAAAAACCATATTGACTAGGGATTTTATTAAGTAGGAAATCGATTACAAAAGGGTGAGCAATACACAAATTTAGTGTATTGTTACTGTTATCCCCTAGCCTAGGGATAACTAAGGAGATTATGTCTTGAGGCCCACGGGTCCTAGACATGGCGTACCGAGAGCCAACTCAACTTGAGCATGGCCCTGGAGGGCCCATCCTTTTCTTCTTCAGCGCCTCCACTTTGTCAGTAGCAGCAACATCCATCACATCAGCCTAGTCCTGTAGCAAAAATGGGTCTTGATCAATGAGGTAATGAGTCCAGGTATCATGGCATGTGTTACTCTGATTCTCAAAACATTTGAATATGTGCATTTGATTATTTTTGCTTCTAATGTGTGCTTGGACCTTATGCCTTTCCACTTGACCACACCTGGGGGGAATGATAGGTTGCCCTAGTAAGTTGGTTCCCATATGGTTTGAGTTTCCACTGGGGGGATTCATGAAAGGTCATCGTCTGTTCCCACCATACTTACCACTTTTCATATTTTTCCCGCTCATCCATCCCATACATTGTTTTGGGCATTGGGTTGGCCAAACTATCCAAGGGTTGTACCTTATCTTGTGGGAAAAAGGGGCTAAAGGCCTAGAGGGTAAAAGTAGCTGGAAAAATATAAAATCCAAAAGAATGAAACTTGAGATGCTTTGCCCAAGGATCCCCAAGAAAGAAATAAAAGGATTCTCAGCAAGAAACAGAGGGAACCATAAAAATAATAAATCAATACCTAGTTGGAGGATAGGGGGTCTCATCACAAGCCATAATATTAGGTCCATGGGCATGTAGCGGTATGACACTACCATTCATTTGGTCACCAAGCCAGGGTAGTGGCTCTTGGTGGTATATCCAAGAGAAAGGGGGTCTCATCACAAGCCAGCCTTTTCATTTCTGTTAAATGTTTCTAGGTAACATTGTCACCACTGGTCACCACGCCAGGGCAGTGTGTTATCAGGCTAATTGTTAAGTGCAGACACAAATAAATCCCCCTAGTTTCACTACGAAACTAGAACAAAACAAGACAGTACACTACTCTTTCCTTAGATTTCAATTATCAAATGAGAAATGGATCTAGAACATACCTTTGAAATATCGAAGATCGGACTTCCCCAATGCAATCCAAGCCCCGTCACTAGGCTTGTGGAGAAATATCTGCAAAAGAACATAAGCCAACAAAGATAAGAATAACATAGTCTATTTGATATGAAACTATGTATGTGATCAAGGAATCATACAATATGAACAAATAACATTCATATAGGAAAGAAAAGTATATCTGTATTAAAGAATGTGGAAGAAAGATACAACCAAATTCCTTGATGTTGTCAAGTTCCTTCCAATAGTTCCTTGCTTCCCATACACTTCTTTCTCCAAGGATTATAAGACCATGGACCTGATAGCTACTCACAATCTATCTTGACAAAGCAAAGCTCAAAGCCAATATGCAAGCTCCAGAAACTTCAAGCTACAAAACCCAAGCTCAATCCAACTCAATCAAGCTTAATCCCAAGCCAAGCTCAAGCTAATTTTGTCCATGAGAGCTCCTCTCCTTTTATAAGTTGAAGAGGATAAGGTGAGGATGTTAGGATGATCCCACTAAATCATGAAAGTGAGTAAGATCCAAACCATTCGGAGGCCACCTCACCATAGAATCTTCTCCTTCTAGAAGCATCGAGAAGGCGCTCATTTTTCCCACGTACAGGAATCTTTGCACCCTAGCTATAGTGCAACCTACGGAAACTCCACAACATAGATATAGAGCAAGTTGCGGAAATCAGGAATTTTCACACCCTGTGTATACTGCAACCTGCGAAAATCTTCCTTAATAGGGTTTTTATAAAGGAAAATACAACTTATTCTCTCAGTAAAAGTTCTTCTCCCTTCTTTCTTTAGGAATTCAGGCCACTGACCCCTCTAAAGGAAACATATAGGTTTACATCACTAACAGTCATAGGGATGACAAAAATAATGTGTAACACAAAGCCCCCCAAAGTATGAAGTTAGAACAGAGTGATAGCTGAAATACTTTGTCGAGTGTGTGTAGGGAGCAAGGAACAGTCGGTCGGAAACTTGCCAACAAACAAGGAAATACAGTAAAATAATATATCATCAATGAGGTAGGCATTCGCATACTCAGAATACAAATGACTAAAATCATAAATGTCGACATGCAAAGATCCATGTCAAGTAACATAGGTCATGGCCACCGAACATACACTGTGGATCCATGCCAATATGACTCAAATATGATCATAGACACCAAAAATACAATGTGGATCTATGTGTTAAAGACTCAAATTTGAACATATCCATGAGACATACACTGTGGATCTATGCAACAGTACAAACTGAATATACTCCAACGCAACCTGAATATGTTAAAAAAAAATCAGGGTCTTCATCTCCACCACTCGATAGTGTGAATCTTACCATGTGAATACATGTGTTGAAGTCGAACATGGTAGAAACCACTTGATTATCGGTCATTAGTGAATATCGTTAACAAGTGTGAGGGAAATCACCATTAATGTCAATGACCCCCAAGGTACTCTAGTACAATCCAAGGAATGTGAATGAATTAGCTGAAGTCGAACACTCGACGGAATCTCCCGATCAGGAGTCGATAATGAAAACCCACTGTCGAAAGCGAGGAAACCTACCATTGAGGCATGCAAGTCCCAAGGTACCAATTAGTTTCTAATTCTAATTCCTAGATAATGAGTTGAAGTCGACAGGAAAAGACTCGTCAGAGGAGGGCCTTAATGTATCCCCCATCAATGACGTGAAACGGGTAAGAATATTTGAAGTAGATCAGAGTAACAAATGATTTAGGACTTACTCAAGGATGTTCGATGCAATAGAAGGCTTAAGGACTGCAAAAATTGTCGATGCAATAGAAGGCTTTCCGGGTTGAAATTCTCTTTGAACATATTGATGACACGACAACTGTCTTGGAAACACTAACTCAACAACAGGGATCACAGACCAATTTTTTATCTTATAAAGGAGTATGATCAAGAGACAAGTGGATTTTCCAACCTAGACACAAAGCAAGTGAAAGGGTGTCATGTTCAAAGGTGACTCTTCCATAGAATACAGGTTTAGATACATTTCTTTCCCAATTTTTCCCCCACCATTTCTGGCGAGTACCTCTTTATTTTTACACAAGCTTGAGGAGGATAACATATGCTTGAATTGTAAGCCCATCCTTTGGATGATTCCTTCGAAGTATATTTAACGAACTCTAGGAAGGATTGTTTCGGTCCCATATGGGCCTTTCAATGTTTGTTTTACGAGTCCAAAGAAAGAAAACTCGGGGGTTTTTCATGTTTAGAGAGTCTGAAAAACACTTAAAGAGAACTCTCTCAGTTCCTTTTTCATAAAGTAGTCTGATGAGACCGAAAATGAGATAAACTATCACTCAATAGACATTTTCTTCAAATACTTTAACGAGTGTGAAAAGAACAAGGTCGTTCGGTAATATTTTCATGTTTAGAGAGTCTAAAAAGAGCTTAAAGGGAACTCTAGGGGTTTCCTTTTTCGTAAACCTTTACGAGTCCGAAAAAGTGGTAAAAGTATACTCAGTTACATTCTCATTGATTTACGAGCATGAGAAAGAACAAAGACTAAGATCGGGATTGTTTTCATTTTTACACAAGGTTTAAAACAAAACAAAACTATGCTTGGGATAGATTTTGTTTTTAAACAAGATTAAAATTAAACAAAACTATGCTTGGACCTGGTTTCATTTTTACACAAGCTTGAACCAAAGAAAACTATGCTTGCGACTTCTCAATGCATGGTTCACAGATTCGCATGGTTGATACTTAGCCCCCAGTTTAAGAAACTAGCAGCTCAACTTCAGCATGAAGTCCAGAGGCTGAGGCAAATGCCCCCCAAGATTCGTTTCATCCAACTGCAAAGGAGAATGGAATGAAGCTTCAAGTACTATATGTAGTACTTGACCCGAATGGAGAGGGGGAAGTTGTTTCATTTTTTAACGAGCTTGATACATGAGAAGAACTATGATCGTGACTCTAGGTGAAATCCCCAGACCACTGTTTCATTGTTTAACAAGCTTGACATAGAAATAGGAACTATGTTTGTAAGCTATGTTTCATTTTTTAATGAGGTTGCTACAGAGATGCGAAAACTATCCTCACAACTGGTTTCATCTTTTAACGAGCTTGAAATCAGAAAACCATGCTCAAGGCTAGTTTCATTTTTTAACAAGATTGAAATCATAAAATCATGCTCAAAGCTGGTTTCATTTTTTATTGAGTTTGAAATCAGAAAACCATGTGCAAAGTTGGTTTCATTTTTTATTGAGCTTGAAATCAGAAAACCATGCTCAACAGACTCTTCTTGATCATGGCTTCCAAGAGGACAATGCTTCAGGATGACACCAGATCAAGGGACAAAAATCGTTCATGGCTTCCAAGAGATCTTCACTGGAAGGAAGAGACACACTCTGGAAGGACACCATGTCAAGGGTCGCGACAGGCATAAGGATATCAAGCTCTAAAAACTTGATCGAAGAGATCACCATGTCAACTACTGTATCTAAGTCATAAGAGACTGAGATTACAGTGAGAGACTCATCTTTATCAGCAGTTGAAGGCATGGGAGACAACGCCACATAATTAACTTGTGGCAGGGATGTTACTGTTTGCATATAAGAACCATTTAGGGAGGTCATCCAGTCAAGACCAATGAATGAAATTTTATCAATACTCACAATTCTTCCATCGTGAGGGAAAAATATCACACGAAAAAGAGTGGACACAGTAGCTTTCATGGCATAGACATAATCTCGCCCAAGGAGTAAAGAAAAATCCAAGGGGTCTTGTACTACCATGACATCAATAAAGACAGTTTTCCCTCCCAAAGTTATGGGAAACTGAGGAAGGGTCCCTAAAGGTTGACTGGTTCTTCTGTTAAAAGCTAACAGATTCTGCATAACCAGGGCAAGTTGAGGATAGCCCAAATATTGCCAAGCAATAGAGGACAAAATACTAATGGATGCACCTTCATCTATCAGTGTCTGAGGAACGTCCCGACCACAAACCTGCACTATAATCTGGAAAACAATGTCAGAGGGAAGACGAGGTCTAGTTAGCACACCCCAATTAAAAAGGATGGCCTCATTACTTGGAGGGGGTTCTGCGGGAGAAGGAGGAGTACCCCCCGGCATGGTAGATTCTGTATCAACAAGAAAAACATGGGCAACATCAGGTTTACTCTTGAGCGGGAGAATATGACTGACCGATGACGAGATCAAATCGACCACTTGGGTTTCATTCTCCAAGGGGAGAATGGGGTCGACAGGTGGAAACAGATCGACCACTTGGGTTTCACTCTCTGGCGGGAGAGTGGGATTGACCAAGGATGGGATCGTATCACCCACTTTGTCAACTACCTTTGAACATGACACCCTTTCACTTGTTTTGTGTCTAGGTTGGAAAATTCACCTGTCTCTTGATCATACTCCTTTATAAGATTAAAAATTGGTCTGTGATCCCTATTGTTGATTCAGTGTTTCTAAGACAGTTGTCGTGTCATCAATATGTTCAAAGATAATTTCAACCCAGAAAGCCTTCTATTGTATCGACCATTTCCGTAGTCCTTAAGCCTTCTATTGCGTCAACCATCCTTGAGTCAGTCCTAAATCATTTGTTACTTTGATCTACTTCAAATCTTGTTACTCGTTTCATGTCATTGATAGGGGATACATTAAGGCCCTCCTGTGACAAGTCTTTTCTTGTCAACTTCAACTCATTATCCAGGAATTAGACTTAGAAACTAATTGGTACATTGGGACTAGCATGCCTCAATGGCATGTTTCCTTTCTTTCGACAGTGGGTTTTCATTATCGACTCCTGATCGAAATATTTCGTTGAGTGTTCGACTTCATCTCATTAATTCACATTCATTGGATTGTACTAGATTACCTTGGGGGTCATTGACATTAATGGTGATTTCCCTCGCACTTGTTAATGGTATTCACTAATGATGTTACCGGATTGACTACATGATCAACCGGACTGACGGATGAAGGGGCCAGATCGATCATTCCATCAACTATAGGTGGGTCGAGAGTAAGCTTGCGATAAGCAGCTGGAAGTTGGGGCTATGAAACAGTCATGTCTTCCAGTAATTTTGAGGCTTCGTCCATACAAGGGAAAAGGTGAGTTTGATGACTCCCTCCACATAACAGACACAGGAACTTGATTATACTTTTCTTCTTCCCAACAATATCATGACTAGTTGACGGGAGGTCATCAACATGTTGTTCAGAGGCTGACGACATGGGTTGGCAAGGGCACGTAGACCATGCTTCTATAACCTTGGATAGACAGGGGCAATCCTTAAGAAGATGGCTACCTTTAAAAATCTTGCAAGGTTACTTGGGATTACGGGTTGTTTGGGTGATCTTGACATCATCAACACTCCTAGCACGATTAACAATAACTGGTTTCTTTCCAACATGTCCAGCAGTGGTTGGAAGTTTAGACCCTTGTTTATTTTTCTTCTTCTTATTCTTATGTTTCTTCTTCTTCTTATCCACCGAGTTACTATCTTTAGAGCTTTCACTTGGCGAATAAGATGAAATGGAAGAATACCTTGCAAGTGAAAAAGGTGAAGAAGGTGAAGGATCAATATGAGGTTGATTCTCCCGGGGGGAAGTGATTACAAATGAAGCACTAACTGCATTCGGGACTACCTGGGAGGAAAATAACCATACCGGTAATCCAACTGTGAGACCTGAAAGGCTCAAAGTAGTGATTTGAGGAGGACAAATATTTCCCTAAGAAGGAAAAAAAAAAGTTTTCCCTGGAGTAGAGGTTCCTTCATTGGTCATTCTGCGAACTAAAACCATTAAAAACAAAAATCCAACCTAGAGTCCACTAGGGAAAACAAACAACACACGCTAAAAATATAGTAAGCAAGCAAGCAAACAAAAACTTCTCACAATGAGCACACTAGTTGGTGACGAAATCCAACATCATGAGGACAAAGTAAGAAAGGGATGAGATAGAGCGGGTGGAAAAGTTACATTGACGACCTGCTTGACAGACTTACGCCTTGGTGCAAGCTCCCACACATAATCGTGGGTATACCCTCCAAAGAGCCCGAGTGAGTTTGGCCAACGTCGATTCTAGGTATCGTGAAGACTTGCCCCTCCACAGTCACCTCGTGTAAAGCCCCTAAAGAGATAGGCCACTAAGGTTACCAATTACTACAGTGATGTCTGGGGAAACAGTCGACAGTCTGATCCATGCGCATGTTAGCCTATGGCTTACCTTTACCAATCACTAAGTCAAAATTGTCACCATATATTTGTATTATTCATTTAGGATATTAGTAATATATCCTCAAGTGATGACTAATGAGTTAGTTAAGATTGCCTAGCCTAGTCATCATGCATGATTTTAGGATCTAGAGCAAATCTCTCTATGAGGTGGC
>SNQJ01S0193761.1:0-17717 GCA_010110895.2 Picea sitchensis
CACTATCCATCTAGGATAGTTTCACTGATAAATTCACTGATCTTCATCTCATTAATCCATAAGTAAGCATGGTTTCCCTAACCATACTTCTAGAATAACTCAAATGCAAAGCGTCTTCCCATGAGGGATTTCACCATAATGGGACCACTTTGGAGTTTGCCGCAAAGTCTCTTCCCATGAGGGATTTCACCATAAGGGGACCACTTTGGATTTCATCCATTTGTACAACCATGACAAGACAATAATGAGTCATCTTTAAATAAATATATCACTGTGATAATATATCACTATGACATTGTCCCTTTGTCATTGATTCCATGCATGATCATACGATCCAATGATCATGATCCAATGATCAATACATGAATGCATAAAACCATCAATGAAAACACATCAATATATCTTCATCTATGCATCATATATCAATGACAACTCATTGATTCATCTTCATCTATGAATGACATCATATGGCTATGATTCCACTTGACATCAATCCATTCACATCAAGGACAATACATACTTCATCAATATACTATGATAAGACATTACTCATTTTACATGAATCAACATCAATCATTTGACATCAAACCTTTTACCTTTGACATCATTCAATCATCATTTGGCATCAATCAATTCCTTGACATCAATCCTTTGACATCAATCAATCAATCATTCTTTGGCATCAATGAAAACATGATTAAACAAAGAGAAGTGACATCATTCAATCATCATTTGGCATCAATCAATTTTGACATCAACCTTTGACATCAATCAATCAATCATTCCTTTGACATCAATGAAAACATGATTAAACAAAGAGAAGCAATTAGAGAAATGTTCTACATCATGAAACCAACCAACACTTTATAAATCATTGTCACATAATATACCAGATATAAAATGTATGTGGAATAGAAATAAAATGCTAGTAAATGGCAGAATAACAACAATATAAATCCAGAACACTCACCACAATAACACTAAACATATAAGAATAAATAAGAGAAATAACACTTTGAATCTGAAAAGCAATGTTCACGGGCCTCTTCAAGGGGAAACCCAGTTGAGCAAGACTCTATTACAATAATATCCAAGTTAGGGTTCTCATACCCTCAAACTCCTATTTATACCAAAATAAGCATCTAGAGGGAAGTTCCTCTTCTAGAAGCAGAGAAGTTTCATTAGGTCTTCACATCCGGCCTTATTCTATTTTGTATTGAAAGGCCTTATTAATATTGGACCCTATTACATATGAATATATTGTTCTAACAAATTTATGCAGGTTAGGGACCCCCAACATGTCCACCTCCCATTAAAAACAACCTGTCCCTTGCTATTTGAGATGGAGAAATTGCTGCAGAATGGTAGTTGGTTCCTGCTGGCGTCTGCTGGAGTTGTATCTTCCACTGGACTAGCACTTCCTTGATGGTTTTATGATGTAGGCGATGCTCACACTGATCCAAAATTGCTTCTAGTTATATACTAAATGGATCCTTCTTCAGCTAATCCCGAAGGTTGGTCGAATTTGACACTTAGGCTCCAATCAATCTCTTTGCTACGAAACATGAAAAAATAGGACGCAGCTCTTCTAATGGTTGGGCAAAGATAACTGATAGGGTGACTGGTCCCACATGCTTGAGCATGGTATAAGGAATCAAGATTTGGGCAGGTGCTAGCTCTGACAATGCTTGGCCTTGAGGGAAGTTTTCTTGTAAGGTTGTAATGAAGAAACACCTGATCCTTCAAATTGACGTTCAGAGTGACCTGATCTACTTGTTGCTTCATGTGATTCTGTGCCATGAACAAATTCCTCTTTGAGGGTACGGAGAATAGCCTCCTCAAGCGGTATGTTAGGTCAACCGCCTGGACCTTCGAGAGGCACTTTAGAGGTATGAGAGAACTGAAGGTGGCTTCTGTCCATATACCGCTTCAAAGGAGTCATGCGTGTAGCTGTGATGGTATGAAGTGTTGTTCACCATTTAGCTAGGGTAACCATTGAGCTCCACTTGATTTTTCTTTTCCAAGGAAAACACCTCAAATATATTTCCAAACACTTGTTGACATATTCCCATTTGGCCATCAGTATGGGATGATAAGCTGCTGAGATGCAATTTTGTGCCTTGAACTTGGAACAGTTCTTAAGCAAAGATTGTTTTAGAAAGTTGGGTCGCGATCAGAAACAATAGAGTGTGGTATGCCAAGGAAGCTTGAAGACCTGATCCATGAAGATTTGAGCCATTGTGGATGCTATAAACAGGTATCGAAGAGCGCAGAAATGTGAGCATACTCTAAAAGGCGATCAACAAATCATGATGATGGATTTATTTCCGATTTGGGTGTTTCTGCACAAAATCCATAGAGATATCCTTCCAAATAAAGTGTGTGGAATCGGGAGCAGTTCTAGTGTGCCCGACGATTTGATTGTTTCTCCCTTGTTGAATTGACACACATCACATTAAGACACAAAATTATGAACGTCCTTTTCATACCATCCTAGAAAAGGGAACGCTTTGAACCTTCGCTAGGTTTTGGTGAACCCGGAGGCTCCCACTGTGGTGTAGAATGAAGCTCAGAAAATACCATGGATTTAATCTTGATTGTTTACTTAAATGCTAAATGGCCTTTGTATCAAGTTCCCATGGAGCCAAGAGTACTGGAAGTTGGATCATTAAATGCAATTACTGGATCAACTGCTAACTTTTGGGATCTTGTAAACATTCCCAAGTGAACCACTTGGAGCCAATCTAGTACAATGAATGAACGAGAAAAAAGGGATCCTTCATCTCATATTTTTAATGTAAGCATCAGCAACCACATTGTCTCTTTCTTTCTTATAAATGTTCTCATAGTCATATCCAAAGAGCTTGTCACCCATTTTTGTTTCTCAAGGAAATGTGTTGTCTTAAAAATACTTTGAGGCTTTGATGGTCTCAGTCTTAATTTGGAACCATTGTCCCAACAGATAAGGAGGGACGCCAATGATCCACCCATTAATGTAGAATAGCCAACATTTTAGGGATCCACCCTAATTAATCTTTACAACCGTGATGACCCAAGTATCTTCTAATTTCTATGGGCACCAAAGTTAAGACATTTAGACTGCCAGAAAAGTTAGTACGAGAGTAGATGGAGAACTCCTCGGGAATCCACATGAGTAAGATGTGAACCGGTCCGTGCTCTTTCTATAGATGAGATATAATCAAAGAAAACTAAGACAAAAATGGTGGGAGAAAAAGGACTGAAGACATGATTCATGAGAGGTTTTG
Source organism: Picea sitchensis (assembly GCA_010110895.2). Classification (NCBI taxonomy): domain Eukaryota; kingdom Viridiplantae; phylum Streptophyta; class Pinopsida; order Pinales; family Pinaceae; genus Picea; species Picea sitchensis. The sequence continues at coordinate 3,267 of SNQJ01S0193761.1, forward strand.
AAGGTGGAGGGGTATTACACAAGACAAAGGGGCATGACCAAAACCATAGTGGCCCCAAGTGAGTTCTAGTGCCTTGGGAATGTTTTTCTCTTTCATACGTATCTAGTGTTAGTCCGAATGAAGATCTAGTTTAGTGAAGAATTGGGCCACTCATTTCATCCAGGAGGTCATCAATGACAGGAATGGGAATTTATTCCTTGATGGTAAGTTTGTTGAGGGTAACGGAAGTCATGACACATCTGGCCAATAACATTCTTCGTGACCATGACCGTGAGACTAATAGGGGATCATACCTGTGGGCAGATAACACCCAGATTAAGGAGTTCCCCGATCCATTTCTTCAATTTCATTTTTTGGGAAAAGGTGTGATACGCATTTAACATTGGGAGGAATGTTTCCTGGGACAAGGGGAATGGAAATGATCATGAACAATCATGGGAAGGAGGGAGTCCTTGGGGCATGGAAAAGACCAATTGATGTTTAAAAAGGATGGTTTGGAGGTCTTGAGGTACCTCATCGGTGTCTATGTTGTTGTATGGCATGGAGTTAGCGATAACACCAGAATGACCCTTTTGAGCATCTTTACGCGATGGGAACTAATGATCTCAAGTAAACCGATGGTGATGCCTTGGAAGTTATATTATTGGCCCCTCCGGTCAAATTGCATGGTTAAGTCTTTAAAATCCATGAGAATGGAACCCAAATTCCTTAGCTAATCGCATCTAAACATAATGTCACAAACTCCCATGTCGATAGCAAAACATATGGGATTTATGTGGTAGTCACCAGTTTGGAGATGCATATTTTCACAATGCCTCCTACATTTCATGGAACCACCATTGACAATCATGATTTGGAAATTATTGATGGTATGGATGTAGCAATGAGTTCTTAGGCAATGCGGTGATGAATAAAATTATGGTACGCCACTATCAACTAACGATGAGCTCATGCTTGATGTAAACCGACAGTTTGAGGGTTTGGGGAGCAAGAGAAGCCACTGAGAGCATTGAAGGAAATGACTGGTTCAACTTATGGTGGATCATATGGAGGTTGCACTGATCGTGAAGTGATTCGACATAGAGGGAGTTTCATCTTCTTCCAAAATCTCCAAGGAGATTTTGGAAGAAGATGGCCATAAAAATATTTTGTTCTTACACTTGTGGTCTGGAAAATATTTGTCATCACAGCTATAACAAAGGGGCCTTTGAGTTGATGCTCATCCATTTCAGCCCTAGTCACTTTTTGGATCTTTAGGTGGAGCAGAGGGAGTAGTGGGATTCCATCGTTTAGGGAGAGGGATGAAGGAGGCCATGGCTCGAGAAGATACAACCCAGTTTATATTTATCTTTGGTAGCCTCCACACAACTCTCAGGCCAAGCCAGCGAGGATATGGGCCCAAATTTCATCCTTGAGGTCACTGGACAAACACTCGAAAGGCATCTATTGTGCCCCTCGTTTCTAAAAAGCCGTGCCCAAAGGCACCTATAAAGTCTCTACTATTCCCAATTGTTTTAGCTTTGTCAAACAATCTAAATGGTTGGTGTCTGTCGCAATCATTCATAAAGATTAGTCACAAATTCAGTCCAAGCAATATACCCTTGATGAGAGAATTTCTCTCTCCATTGCCACCATTGCCATTGCACCTTTGATCTAGACGGGAGAACACCATACCGTGAGCTTGGCCAAGCCATCCTCAGACGTTGTATAAAGAGAAGTAATGTTCCATTTGGGTTACCTAAACAGTGGGGTCCGGAAAGCCACCAAATTCCTATCACATCCACCCATGGAAGGAATAGGTCACGCTGAAAGGGATGGTTCTCAAGTAAGGTATGGAAATGAGAGGGAATGGTCACCTTTTAGTATGGGGTGAGGAAGAGGAAGGGTTATCTCAGGGATATGCGCAGCTTGGTGCGAGTGCCGAAAAGACCGGGATCTGCTCGGTGGTGATGTCTTGTTTGATTTCTCCCATTAAGGATTGCATGGTTGTACTTATGGTAGCATTGACATTGGGTGAATCGAAGTTGTTCTCTAATTTTGTTGGGTCTCAATGAGACTAGATTGCAAGGTGTTGAAGTGAGCTCCAAGTCTTACAGGAGTATGGGCCAAGTGAGGGATGGGGAACCAAAAGGCATGTATGGGTAAAACAATGTTTCCAAAAAAATGATATGGATGAATGTGATAGCAGGAAGAGATGAACTTAATGTGGAATAGGTCCGAATAATGGTGAAACAATTCCGCACTCCTTTTTTTTTTTTTTTACCTGAGTTATAACCGGGTCCAAGAATAATCGGGCAGAGGAAATGCCCAAATGATTAACTAGGAAATAAATGTGCATTTACTTCATAAACTCAAATGTAGTTGTACTTTGGCAATAGATTCTGTCTTTTAATTTGTTTTATAAGTCAGTCTCAAGTGGTTAGGTATCTGGTTCTACTGACAAGGGTTTTCCTTGTGTTATAGGTCTCTGATATACATGCAGGGTCAAAAAGTAGTACCACCCACATCTCGTGGCACTAACTAAGGAGGATAAATCATACCCTTATCCTGCACTACTCGACTACTCGTGTACTAGAGAGTATCTTCCCGGGTGTTGTTCTCGGTGGCACTACATCAATCAGGCGCACGATCGATTTATCTAAAGAGGGTTTCGGGAAATCTAGGCCGATCCATACAAATGTGTTGTCTGATGCACTACCACCTCAAAGGTGTTCAATAGGTTGCTATAAGGGTGGAAAAACAGATGCACTTTAAGTACCACTTGTATTTCCCTCATGTATGAATCCCTCAATGGTTTATGCAATACACGACGTATCTCTATGGTTTAAAGACGCTGACACGCCTCTACCCCTAAAAAAAATTAACGCACACTTTCTACCGAGGAAAGTTCCGACACCACTTGTATTATACCAGATATAAAATGTATCAACATAAATAAAATGCTAGTAATGCATGCACTAACAACACCATAACCAGAAACATTCACCACAATAACACTAAATTGATATAAGAATAACAACAAAATATCACTTTGAATCAAGCAATGTTCACTTGCCTTTGAGGGCAAGGCAAACTCCAGTTGAGCTATTACAATAATATCCAAGCTAGGGTTCTACCCCTCGAATTTATTTATACTAAAAGAGCATCTAGGAGTAAGATCCCCAGAAGCTTAGCTTCTATTAGGGTCTTCTTACATCTCTTTATTCTATTTTATTGAAAGGGCTCATTAATATTGACCTTTATTACATCCTAATATATTGTTCTAACTATGTGAAAGTTAGGACCCTAACACAACAAGGAAAGAAAAATCTCAAAGTTCAAATCAAAGGAATATTCAATGACTATACCAATGGAAATTGTGCATACTGATTTAGTTGGAACAACTACAACAAAGCATTTAAAGATTGAGAAATACTTTATGTTATTAGCTGATGATTATACAAGAATGACTTCACAATTTTTTTCTCAAGAATAAGTGACAAGCTTTGAAAACTTCAAGATCTACAAGGAAATGGCTGAAATGAAATGGATTAAAAATCAAAGTTTGAGATTTGATAATGGAGGAGAGTTCACTTCAAAAAGGAATCTCTATGGACCACTACAATGTACCATGGAATAAAAAGGAAATTATTCATTGCTAGGACACCTCAACATAATGGAGTTGTTGAAAGAAAGAACAAAGATAGTACAGGAAATGGATCAAACAATGCTAATGGATTCCAAATTGATAGATATTTTGGACACATGCAAATTCCATAAAAAATTCCTCACATTCAAAAACAGAGTAATGCCTGTGAAACAACATTCGGTGAAAACTCCCACGATCTATGGAAAGGAAGACCAACAAATGAAGCACTTTAGAGTTTTGGAAGCAAATGCTAAATCAAAAGAGAATATGGAAGAATGGAAAGTTTGATTCTCATGTGGGACAAAGGAGTACTTGTTTCTTACTCAAGTACAAGAAAAGCATACACGCATTACCAGATTGAAAAGTTAGGAAAGCATCAATGTAACAATTGATGAAACATGTAGACAATAATTGAAGGAATAAGAAAATGAATCAATGGAAACAAATTCTATGAAGAAGTTAAAACAAAATATGAAAAATAAGGGGAAGACTAAGAGGATCCGAGAAGTAGAAGAGCAATTTCAGCAAGTGACTCCAAAGACACCTAGAAGATCGAGTCTAAAAGAATCATCCTTCACATCCGATTATCGTAAACAAAGATGCAAGAGTTGAGACTAGAAGAAGAATGCTCCCAACAAATGCACCTAGACCTCACATCTATGATTGAACCAACATGTTCTGAAGAGGCCAACAAGGATGAATTTCTGAATAAGACCAAGGATGAAGAATTTGATCAAATAGGAGAAAATGACACTTGGGAATTGGTTCCAAGACCAAAGGGATAAGAATTTTGATCACCAACCCATTTATGGAATAAATTGAATGAATATGGACATGTTACAAGGACCAAAGTTTACATTGGTATGTAAAGGATATGGACAGGTTGAAGGAATCAACTTGAAGATATATTTTCCCGCTGTTTAATGGAAGCAATCTGATTGTTTTTAGGTTATGCATGCTCCAAAATATTTAAATTTACCTAATGTGATGTAAACTCAATTCTTCAATGGGGGGAACTTGAAGAAGAATTCTACATTGAACCAAAAAGATTTCAGTTGTTAGAGAACACAGATTATGTGTAAATTCAAGAAGGTCTGTATGGTCTAAAACACCTAGAGCATGTGGTACCATAGACTCGATACATATCACAACAGCATGTGGTTCAAAAAGAAGTGCGCATAAACAACCCTCTACCATGCTAATATATAGTATTTTATTAACTGAAGTTTGCGTTGATGATATTATTCTTTGGTAGTGATGATGACAGTTAAGCCAAACTTCCATGTATGATATGCATAATGAATTTGAAATGTCATTACTTGAGAACTATCCTTCTTTTTGGTTTCTTTGACATATATGAATTTTTATTTCTCAAACCAAGTGGTATTAGAGAAATGCTAAAGAGGTCTGAATTGAAGATTACAAACCAATTATCACCCCATGCAAACTAGTTGCTGGTCAATGATTGATACCTACTATATGTGACAACATATAGACCGATACGTATGTAGTCGGACAAGTGGCACGATTTCAAGACCAAAGGAATCACATGTAATAGCATTGAAGAGGATATTTATATATCTTAAAGGAACAAAAGAATTTGGATTATGGTATCCAAAAGGAAAGGATCTACCACTCATTGCCCACGCATTGGGTGTGTTGTATTGATGATCAATGAAGAACCAATGGAGCAATGTTCTTAATTTTAAGTGAGTTTTAATCATGGATAAGCAGAAACAATCATCGCGATTTATATACAACTAAGGGAGAGTATATTGCAACAACAAATACGTTGTACATGTGTTATTTGGATGAAACAAAATCGACATATATATAGGTTGAGTACGATGAGTCTGCTCCTATCTATTGTGATAATACAAGTGCCATCAAGATCTCAAATAACCTAGTGATGCACTCCAAGATGAAGCACATTCCAATCAAGCATCACTTTCACGGCTATGCAAAGAACATCGAGTTGGAGAAGGTGGGCAACAAAAGAAACGCGAGTGCATATATTTACAAAAAGTCTTCCACACGAAGCCTTTGAGTATCTTTGCCCACCTGAAGTTATTTATAAATTCAAAATGAATTATATTGAATTATTATCTTATATGTCTTATTTGTACATGAGGAAGCACCATAAAGATGACTGCCACTTAGGGGAGAAGTCTGATGAAAAAATAATTTTTCCATTGATGAAAAGGGGGATATATTTATCAAGGTAGAGGATAGAGGCATTGTTCCATGGGGAGCATGAGCTTATATAACTTCAATATTGAATGACCTTATTTCAATATTTCATTAGGAGTGTTTCCATCAATTCCAAAGGGGATATTAGATTAAGGTTATTGTCATTGATGTCAACCCTGAAGAAAGCCCTGTAGCACAAACGCTTGGGTAATGAACCAAGTTTATTTGATGTATAATGCTATGAGTTTTAATATATCTAGTAAGACTATTCTATATGGGTAGTACATGTCATGCCATTTCTCGGGGTATGTGGAACATCATCACATAATCCCTCACGCTTAGAGAGTTATGGCCATGAAGTTGGAGAACCCTCATGAGTCATCTAGAAGCCCCAAAAGGTCAAAGCAGTCAAAGGGTTTGCTGCATTTTTAGAAGGTAAATAATAAATTGAAGGGATGAGGGTACTATAATTCAAAAGTGAAATCAATAAAATAAATTGTTTAAATAATGTTAATGGAGAAATTACTAGGTTGACAAGTGGTTAGAAGTAGGTCAACCCTAAAATAAGGAAAGCTGCCTACATGGTTAGAAGTTAAGCCCTTGTGGTAAAGTGAAGGATGAGTGTACTATAAGTCAAAGTGATACAAAATAAATTATTATTTAAATAATAAATTTAATGGATAAATTAGTAATTGAACAAGTGGTTAGAAGTTGGTTAACCCTAAAATAAGAAAGTGGGTTAAGATGGTTAAAAGGTAACCCTTGAGGAAACTACATAAAAGTATAAATAAGAGGCAAGGTTCTCTCTATTTAAATCACACTTGAGCATATTGAATATATACAAGGGACTGAGGTAACCAAAGTTGATATATCTAAGCCAAATTCCAGAGAGAAGGTGAAGTAAAGAAGGACAAATTCAAGGGAGGATAAATTCCTTTGATGATGCTTTGTTGTATATCATGTGTCATCTCACCATTTTCACAATAATTTTTATAGAATGTTTCTAGACCATGAAATTGATAGGAAATTGGTAACATATCCAAGTAGATATAGTACAAATTTCTAGCTTGTGGTCATTGTATTTTTGGATGTCTGTAAAATAGGGTTTGTGGCTAGTCCCTAAACTAGTAAAAAAAAAGTGTTCCGAGTAAAAAATTCATAATCCCTTTACTATAACCAACAAATTTAGTGTTACCAAATTTGTTGGTTATAGTACCGTAGGATTTTGTGAAAAATTCTTCATAATCCATACAAAAATATTCTAAGGTGTGGCACACCCCCACAAGTTCGCCTCTAGAATAATCCAAAATTCAACAAGGTATGCCATTTTGCTATAACTCATCAGAGGGTTCCAAGTAGTGATACCTAGAGGAATTTCATAAAACACACCGAAAAACATTTTCTACCATTTCACATCTTATTCATTACAGGTACATAGTTATGATTATTTAAAGTTAGGATGGTTGGACTAATCCAAAATCCAATGTGAGACCAAAGAAAAGTCTGATGAAAAATGCTAGTCTCTTGTTGTTAAAGTTAAGGGAAGGTTTGCAGGTATGTGCATTATATACACCATGTCTATTACAAAAGTTACAAATCATATTTGGATGAAGAAATTGATGAGGGCTTTGTTTGAGGTACATGGTTACATGGTTGAGACAAGTAGTTGATGAGTTGGCACATACATGAGGTGTATGAAGGTTGATGATGTTGGTACATATTGATGATTCATAGTTGATGAGTAGTTGATACATGATTGGTACATAATTTGGTACATATTTGGATGCACTTGTTTATGGTACAGGCTGATTGGCTACTTGTTTGGTATAGGTTGGTGATGGTTGATGGACCCCTATGTACAAAGCTGATTACAAGCTGAGGTACGTGCTGATGCATGGCTGATGAATGGTTCAGCCTATTGGTATAGGTTGTTTGGGGCAGGTTTATTGGTACATGTTTACAAGTGGTATATCTCACAGTGATAGTGTACTCAACTCCATCATTCTACTTCTATTTTAGGGTTGGATCGGGCAAGGACAAGTGGTTTTAGCCACCTCCACAGCTGGAGATCATATTTTAGCCTTCCTCTGGGTTCGTGTTTCGAGAATTTGGGAGTTGCTTCCCGTGGTTGTATCCCAAGAAACTAGTTGGAGCCTCCCTTCCAGTTGCAGCCGGAAACAAAGGAAGTTGGTGCTTCCAATGAATGTGATTTTTCAAGACATGTAAGAAAAAACATTTTGGAATTTTCTCTCCCACTTTGTTTCCACAGAAAAACACCTGTGCACTATGTGTATGATTGTTCATTTTTCTTTGTTTATTTACTCTCAGAAGTTATTGGATGATAATGCTACATTGATATAACACTTGATTATATGGTTAAAGGATTCACTTCTACATCAATCACCACCTCCTCAATCCAACAATTGGAATCGCCGCCTTCAAACTGCCTCTTTGAACCACTCAAAAAGGGAAGATCATGGAGAGAAAACAACTTGTATAAAAATGGAAAAACACAGTTTGATGGAAAGTATGTTTTTTGGGGAATAAGGATGAAGACATATATATAGCCATTGTGGATTTGAAATTTGGAAATCAATTGTGTATGGATACATAGTACCAACACCTAATCACAAATGAAGAAGTGAAACTTGGTGATAATAATTCCAAAACCACAAATTCACTTATGAATGGTCTTAGTGAAACTGTATTCACCAAAGCTGTACATTGTAAATCTGCTAATGAGATTTGGGACAAACTTTAGCCATTTATGAAGGAGATTCAAAAGTCAAAGAAGCAAAGTCTTCAAACTTAAAAAGTTCAGCTGAACAACTAAAGAAGAAGAAGATGAGAATATTGCATCTTACTTCTTACGAAGTCGATGAACCAATAAATGCAATCATAGGATCGTGAGAAGAAATTCAAGAATCTATAATTATTCAAAAGTTACTAAGATATCTCCTATGATATTTGACCCTCAGATATCAACACTATAAGAAAGAGTAGATCTGAACTCACAAGTTATGGACAAAACCACATGTAATCTTCACAGCATATGAAATGATAACCGAACAGAAAAATCCGTATGTAAAGAAGCAACTTCAAAAGAATCCTACAAAAGATCAAAGAAAAGGGAAATAAACAAGAAAATAACATAGAAGCAATAGTGACATCTCGTATGATGATGAATAATTGGCCATCTTTATTTCAAGATGGAACAAGGGAACCAACGATAGGTATAGAGGTGGTTTTTAGTTTCTTTAATTGTGATGGTATTGGTCATTTTCTAACAAATGTCCCTAAGAAAAAGAGAAATGATGAAGGTGGACTCAAAAGAAGACAAACATATAAAGGGAAAAACATTTCAAAATCTTTGAATGATACTATTGCAGTCAAAGGCCCAATTGTTGATTTCACTGAGATGGGGGTGAATCGCATTGTGAGAAATTCAATCTTTTAACCATAATCCAAGTGTTATATCAATGTAGAATTACTTCTCATCCAATAACCCGTGAGTAAATAAGAAATGAACAATTGAGAAATCATACACATACAAAATACACCCTCGGTTATGTGGAAACCCAAAGCTGGAGAAAACCATGGAAATGATTTTTCTTATATATCTTGAATAATTACATTCATTGAAGGACCAACTTCCTTTGTTTTCCAAATTTCCGTAACTGGAAGGAGGCTCCAACCCCTAGTTTCCCTCAGATACAACCTGAGGGGAATCTCCAACTCCCCACTGCCTACAACTAGAGGCTATAAGCCCTATGCTCTGCTACAACCAATTCTTGGTTCCTCAATCTAACCCACTGATGTAGATGTAGAATGATTGGAACCACTGCCACACTATCACCGTGAGATATACCTCAATCGTAAACTTGTACCAATAAACTTGAACCATGCACCAAACATGCATCAACTGCACTGCCAACCCGTAATCAACATGTACATAAAACAAGTGCATCAACCATGCATCAACTTGTACCAAAACAATCAGAATCAATTCACTCCATAAACAAGTGCATCTAACCATATACCTGGTATAAATTCAATCATGTGTCAACTACTATCAACTATGAATCTACCAATATGTACCTAACATCATCAACTATACACCCTTAGAGTAAAGGTTCGGAATCATCAACTAATTTTCTCAACCATGCACCCAACATGTACCTTAACCAAATTTCCTCATCACCCCTCATCATCATCCAAATATGATTTGTAACCTCTAATAGACATGGTGTATACATGATCACATACCCCAAAACCTTCCTAACTTCTACAGACTAGAATTTTCATCAACCTTTTTCTTTTAGTCTCACATGACTAGTTTGGGATTAGTCAACAACCCCAACTTGAAATAATCATAACTATGTAATTTGTACTAATAAAGATCTTGCTGAATTTTTGGCTTTATTCTAGAGAGCGACCTAGAGAGCAAAATTGCATGAAATATTTGTTGAATAGATCTCAAAAATGTTACACATAATACTACAGACTGTAATCAATTCAAACACATTTGGTCTTACTGAATTTGATCTGTTATGAAGAAGCTAAGGACGCTTTTTACCAAAACACCTTAGAAAGCATCATCAAAGAATTGATCCTCCCTTGAATTTCCTCAATCTTCTTTCTCTTCTTCACCTTCCCTCTAAACTTTGTCTTAGATATTCTTTGCTACCTCACCACCTCATAAATATTCACATGCTCAAGTGATGTAAAATGAGAGAGCTCCTTTCCCTTATTTATACTCTCCAAATGTCTTACTTAGAATCATCTTCTAGGTCACTGAACCCATTTCTAGGTCATCACTTAACCCATTTCTAGGTCAATGTGAACTCATTTATAGTTCACTTAACCCATTTATAGGTCACTTGAACCTATTTTCCTCATTTTTAGGGTTAACCACTTTCCATAATTAGAAAGTTCTCCATTACTTTATCATTTAAATATTCCTCCCTTGACTTTGCTACCCCAATTTTATCATTTAAATACATATTTGGATTTTTGTCACTTCAATTTTACTACTAAACCTCTTGACTTTGTCACTTTTACTTCTTTATCATTTAAATAATAATTTCTCTTTGCAAGATCTTTGGACTTCTTTGACCTTTGGGGCTTCAAACCAACATGAGGGTCCCTCCAACTTCATAAGGCTATAAATCTCAAACCATGAGGGCATTATGACGCTCCACATACCACCAAAATGTGTATGTCATGTACTATCCATATATACTACTACCTTTCAAATATGTTAAAAATCATACCCATTATACATGAAACAACCCTTTCATTCCATTAACCAAACCCTTTGTGCTACTGTAATCCACTACTGACTTTATTCAAGGGTTGGACATCAATGACAACCAACCTTAATCAACAATTCCCACTTTAGACCATTGATGGAAACAATCCAATGCAATATTGAAATCATTTCATGCAATACCAAATTCATATCACTCACTCTCCACCTAGTCCTCATCTGTTCTCTACATTGTTGTGACCTATTTCCCTCGAATCATGCCTCTATCCCTCTCAGACTGGACATAAATCTCTCCTTTTCATCAAGGATAAAGGTATCTTTCCATCTAGGGCTTATCCCCCTAACCTAATTCTTGGTGCTTCCTCATGTACATCCAAGACATATAAGATAATCATTCAAAAGCATTCATTTTGGAAAGTAGAAATAACTCCAAGTTCTAAAAATATAATTTCAAAGGATTCCCATGAAGTGGTTTTGTAAATATAAATGCCACTTGTCTTTTGTGCCCACATACTCAACTCTCTATGTTCTTTTCTAAACCCTCGCTCCTCAGAAAGTGATACTTCGATTGGAATGTGTTTCATCTCTTGGAATGTAATCACCGGTTCTTGAGATAATCAAGGGTTCCCAAATATCACAATATATTGGAACAATTACCATACCAACCTATATGTCATTTCATCCAAAGAACCTATACAACATGCTATCTACAATATACTTTGCTTCTACTGTAGATAGAGATATTGATGATTGTTTATTTCTTATCCATGATACCAAAAAACTCACCCAAGTAGAATGTTTCTCCACTGGTGTTTTATCGGTCATCAATACAAACTGCCCAATTCCACCTATGTAGGCAAGAAGATATAGATCCTTTCCTTGGATACCATAATCCAAAATCTTTTGTTCCTTTGAGATATTTGAAAATCCTTTTCACTGCTAATACGTGTGATTTCTTTGGTGCTTATTGAAATCATGCTAATCATTCAACTCATTTCACATTACATCTAGTCTAGATGTTGTCACATGAGGGGGATAACAATCATTGACTTGTATTGCCTCTGGACTGTAGAATTTGAATCATCATCTTTCCTAAACTTGCAATTTTTGCATTGGAGTGATAACTGGTTTGTAATCTTCCATTCTTAACCTCTTTATCATTTATCTCCTGACATATACCTCTGTATTTGAGAAATAAAAATTCCTTGGTTTTTTTGACATATCTCAAGTCCCAAAAAAGGATAATTTCAAGTAATGACATTTCAAATTCATTCTATATCCTTTGCAAATTTATGGCTTTAACCTCGGCTATCATCACTAGAAAAAATAATATCATCAACATAAACTCTAAATTAATAAAATACTATCTTGGATTACCTTGATGTAGACATTGTTGTCTCAGACTTCCTTTCCTGAATCCTACCTACCATAGATATTTATCCATTCTAGAGTACCATGCTCTAGGAGCATGTTTTAGACCATATACCTTCTTTAATTTGTCATTATAATCTAATGCTTCTAACAACTAAAATCCTTCCTGGTTGTTCAATGTAGACTTCTTTCAAGTTACCCATTCATAAAAACTGATTTGACATCCATCTTATACACTTTAATATTTTGGAGCATGCATAAGCTAAAAGAAATCAGATTACTTCCATTTTGGAAAATGGGGAAAATTTCAAATTCAATTCCTTCATTTTGTGCATATCCTTTACATATCGATATAGATTTGTTCCTTGTAAATTGTCCATTCATTCAATTTATTCTTGTATACCCACTTTATACCGATCACATTCTTATCCTTTAATCTTGGAACCAATTCCCAAGTAAGTCATTTTTCTCTTTTTGATCGAATTCTTCAACCATGGCCTTGTTCCAAAAATTCATCCGATGGTCTTCAAAATAGGTTGGTTCAATCATAGATGTGAGTGATAGGTGTGTTTTGTTCTGGTGATCGAATTATTCTTATAGTCTTAACTCCTACCGCCTTTGTTTCCTATAATCTGATCCGAAGGATGATACTTTTGTACTTGTTTATTAGGTTTATTTGGAGATACTTACAAACTTTCTCTCTCCGCTTGTCATCTCGCCTTCCCATTCTTTTTCATCTTTGTTTTCTCGAGAATTTGTTCCATTGATTCATTTTCTTCCCTTTTAATTATTGGTCTACCCGTTTCATCTATTGTTACGTTGATGTTTCCACCACTTTGTTCAATCTTAGGTTGTAACACTTGTATGTTTTTCTTTGTACTTGAGTAACCAACAAGTACCTCTTTGTCCACACGAGTCATGTTGATATCTAGAGGGGGGGTGAATCAGTATCAGTACAATTTAAAACCCTTTTCAACTTATACTTAAACCATTCAACTATATCCAATGAGAAATGAACAATAGTATAAGAGTTACACCCAATACACTACAATACACCATGCACAATATATGAGAAATAATCAATAGTTATTGTTCAAGGGAAGTACGACTTCCAAAGGTAGCTACAACTTCCAAATGTAAAGGGAGGGATAAACCTCCAAGAGGAATATAAAGTAATACAATATTAACAGAGGATTCAACTCTCCATCCTTTCCCCTTCCTTCCACCCAAAAACAAGTTATAGAGAGAATGGTAGACTTTGTTCAATTCTGGTTTATTCAGAAGACTGAACTTGCACAGAATGGCCCACGCTCAATATTTAACATAAGATTTTGAAACTCACCCACACGAAACTACAGTCTATACACTTTCCAATTCAATTTTTCACACTTCATTTGGATTATCTATGAATAAGTTATGACTATTTTACCCGGAACACCTATTTATTGACTAGCTTCGTGACTGGTCAAAAACCCTATCTTCCACAGAGTGTATCTCCATAATTATAGTGAATCAAGAGCTAAATTTTTTACCACAAGTACTTTGATATGTCTTTTCAATAACATAGTAATTTCACCATATGAATATTTCTAAAAAAAATGTTATAGAAAAAATGGTAAGATGACCTGAAAATAACATACCTTAGAACACATCACCAAAACACTTCATCCTCCCTTGAAATCCGACCTTATTTACTTCTGATTTCCTATGAAATTTGACTTGTATATCAAATGAATGTATAATGATATTTATTTATACCATTTATGTCACTTCCTTTTAACATTAGGGCCGACCTGACAATTTCTTATTTTGTAATGTTTTTCTTTAATTATCTTTAGGGCCTACATGTACTTCCTTCTTCAATTCACTTTGTCATCTTCAAAAATTAATTTCTCCTCAACCACGAGGATCCATGTGACGTACCACATACCACTAGAAACAACACGATGTATAATATCCATCCATGGGTCTTGTATCTACATGTGCATTTTCC
>SNQJ01S0193762.1:0-17717 GCA_010110895.2 Picea sitchensis
ACCAACAACTTTTGACAATGAAAACCTTTCCTAGATGGATTTGGATCCCCAAACACATCAAGAGAATGTGTGCACTGATGTTACAACTGTATCTTTGCCTTCTGGACCAGGGGAATCAAGCCAGGCTCGGAATCCCCCTGTTGGGTCTACTCATGTTGAGGATGTAGATGATGACTCTGAGTCTGAGTCTTAGTCTGAGTCTGAGTTTCAGTAATGCAGATTCAGACTATTAGATTGTGTAGTCTCTACTCTCTAGCCTCTAGCCTAGACTCTAGAGTTATTATTGGACTTTATAGGCCATTTAGAACCTTTTTGATTATGTATTTTGATTCAGAATCTAGATATTCATATGACTATGGAGTGCACTTGCCACTTACTATTAGTGCTATTTTGGTTTTATACAATGTTACTTGTTATATATATATGAGTAACTTTGCAATTTTTTGTATATTGGTTTGGCTTCACATGGATGCACATCAATATGTATTTTTTTTTCAAAATTTGAATATTTTATGTAATTTTAGTGACCGGTTTTTTTCCGGTTCCGGTTCGGTTCTGGTTTTTTGGGTCGACCGGTTCAATGACCCGTCCAATTCTGGTAACATTGGTTGAAATAATGTAACTGTAAAGAGTATTCTTATTATTATTTGATATATTATTCATTGGATCAATCCCCATTGTGGATTGATCATGTCGACTATTGTAATAGAACCAAATCCCCTTTTGCGGATTGGTCAAATGATAATTATAATAGGCAGAATAAGAAGTCGGCCCCAGCAGATATTAAAGAGGCCCCAGATATAATAAAGGTGGTTATAACCACCCAGTTGAAGAAGTCAACCCTGCCAGTGAAGAGACACTTCACACGTAACAGTCTAATATAAATAAGGAGGCTAGCGCCTCACTTAGACACACAACTCACTTGCTCATTTTGTGAGACAAGTTTCGGATCTGCAGTTAGAGAAGGAGAGAGAGTGGTGCATATCTGGGAGAGGATCTTCTGCATTAGTTTAAGAGATCTCTTGGCATTGTATTGGCTATCTATATTAAGGAAGTTTGCTGGGTTTTCTTCCCCTAGAGGGTTTCCCAGGATAAATGTTGTGTCTCTTGTCATTGTGTATTTCTTAGTGATCTTGGATTATGCTATTGTTATCTAATGAAATGCAAACAACTATAATAATGTCTTAAACATTAACAGACAGGGGGTTTGAGCACATCATTGAACTAGAGGTAGGGACTAAACCTGTCATCACCACACCATATAGGCATCCAAGGAAGTATAAAGATGAGATAGAGAAGGCCATCAAAGAGCTTCTAGACACGGGACACATCAGGCCAAGCTCTAGCCCTTTTGCTTCTTCTGTAGTCTTGGTCAAGAAGAAAGATGGGACTATGCGGATGTGCATTGACTTCCGGGCCTTGAACAAAAAGATGATCAAAAATAGGTACCCTATACCCAGGATTGATGAGTTGTTAGATGAACTGCATGGAGTTGTCTACTTCAAAAAGATTGACCTTTGTTCTAGCTACCATCAAATCAAGATGAGGGAGGAGGATATCTCAAAAACAACTTTCAAGTGTCATTACGACCATTATGAGTTCTTGGTGATGCCCTTCGAGTTAACCAATGCCCCAACCACGTTTCAATCTTGCATGAACCATGTGTTCAACAAACAACTGAGGAAACACTTGTTAGTATTTTTTGATGACTTGCTCATTTACAACAAGACGTGGGAGGAACACCTTCGAAATGTGGACCAAATCATGTTGATAATGGAGGAACAATCATTGTATGCTAAGGAATCCAAGTGTGAGTTTGGGATGACAAATGTACTCTACTTGGGACACATCATTCAAGAAAAGGGGGTACAGGTACATTAGCAGAAATTAAAAGCCATTATGGAGTGGCAGACTCCTAAGACACTCACAGAGTTAAGGGGATTCCTAGGTATATGCACATACTATAGGAAATTTGTCAAGGGGTTTTCTCAACTGTGTGCACCCTTGACTGATTTGACTAAAAAGGAGGCCTTCAAATGGAGTGAAGAAGCTCAAGCTATGATGGAGAAAATGAAAAAGGTGATGAGCACATGCCCAGACCTATCCCTTTCAGATTTTGGACTGCCTTTCACCTTGGAGTGTGATGCCTCAGGGGAAGGTATAGGGGCCATACTGATGCAAAATAGGCACCCTCTTGCCTATGCAAGCCGGAAACTCAGGGGTCCTGAGCTACTTTATAGAATTTATGACAAAGAAATGTTGGCTATCATGCATGCACTAGCCAAATTTCGGCAATATTTGGTAGGTGCACGGTTTGTGGTCAAATCAGATCATAACAGTCTTAAATGCCTATTGGAGCAGAAGGACTTGAATGAAAGGAAACAAAAATGGGTAAGCAAAACACAGGCCTATGACTTTGACATTGAATTCATCAAAGGGAAGAACAACGCAGTCGCTGATGCATTATCTAGGAGGCCATCTGTTTTGGCCATGACAGGTATGTCAGTTGACTGGAAGGACCACTTAGTGGGGGAGTATGAAAAGGATCAGTTCACTTGTCATCTATTGGATGGACATATATAGGATGGTAACTTCAAGATTGTAAAGGACATCATCCATTACAAGGGCCGAATTTTCTTGGTTCCTGGATCGGCTTTCAAGGCCAAGGTATTACATGCATGTCATAACTCACCAGTGGCAGGTCACCAAGGGATTAGTAAGATGTACAGATAGGTGAGAGAGAGGTTCTCATGGAAGGGCCTCAAGGAATATGTGATTAAACATGTCAAAGAGTGCACTGCATGCTAAGAGAACAAGGATGAGCACACTCACCCAACATGACTACTGCAACCATTACCAATTCCAAAACACAAGTGGTAAAGCATATTCATGGATATCGTCACCGGCTTGCCCAGAGCGCAGGGGAAGGACTGCATTTTCATAGTAGTGGACAGGTTGATGAAGTTTTCACACTTCTTCTCCATAGCCACAGACTTCAATGCAACACAGGTGGCCGAATTATTTTTCAGAGAGGTCTTCAAGTTGCACGGCCTACCCAAGACCATTTTCAGTGATAGGGATAGCAAGTTCATGAGTACGTTTTGGCAGGAATTGTTCAGATTAGTTGGCACGACCCTGACCCCTAGTACCAGCTATCACCCTCAGATGGATGGTCAGTCCGAAATAGTCAACAAATGGGTGGAAGGCTACCTCAGGAATTACATAGCAGGACAACAGAAAGCGTGGGTCAGATGGTTGCACTTGGGCGAATACTGCTACAACACCACCCATCATGTATCCATAGGCATGGCATCAATCATAACCCTATACAGCTATGATCCCATCTCCTTTATGGAGATTGCCTTTGGGGACAGTAGGGCACCAATGTTACAAGATTGGGTACAACAAAGCCAAGACATCCATAGAGAGTTGAAGGATCATCTACAGAGAGCACAGAACCAACAGAAGTTTGAAGTAGACAAACAAAGAGTGGAGCGTACTTTTGAGGTTGGTGACTTACTCTATCTAAGACTCCAACCCTACATACATGCTTCTATAAAAAGAAGTGGAGCAGAGAAGCTACAACCACTCTTCTTTGGGCCCTACATGATCAACAGAAGGATAGGGGTCGTAGCTTATGAGTTGGATCTTCCACAGGGCAGCTGAATACAAAATGAATTATTGAGCTATTCAGGGCTTCAGGAGGGAGCAGGCTGTATTAGGGTTTCAACCATTGGAGGAGGAGGATTGATTATTTGAGCTTCAGACTTCCAGGAGGGATTTCCTTAGCCCCGATCTACAATATGGTGGAGTTTGGCATGGTTTGGACATCTCCTTCAATTGGGCTGAAATATTGGCCTCTTATCATCTAGTAGGACATACCAGCAGGACGTACCAGCAGCCCAGGGGGGTTGGGCGTTCACTTGTTATTGGCACCTTGGGTCTTCACATTGTATTAAGCCTTTGAAGGCTTATTTTGTATTGTCGGGGGCATTCTGTAGTATCTCATATCATCTATCTATTGGAGCCATCTGAGGACCATTCCATATCTACTCTATATTGTATCAGGTTCATGCTTTTCCATAATAAAGGTCAAATCTATGCTTGTGTTTCCATATGTTGAGTATTGTTGTGATCTTGTATGTATTGAGTAGATCTTGTATGAACTATATAACTGGAACAAACCCTAAGGCCGAAATATTAGCAGCTACCTGCATATCAAATAATTAATAAACACATCAGTAGTAGTTAGTGGTTTCATGCAAAAAATTGGCTTGGGATCATTACATTAGTTCTTGAATCTGCTAGATCTAATCCATTTCTTTATGCTAAGTGCTTAAACATATTAGATCAAGGTGAATGTTGCAGTGCTCTATTTTATCTTTGCAGTAGATATTAGGTAAATAATGATGAACTAATGGTGCTAAGTGCTCTATTAAGTGTTATAATCACAGATCTGTGTCCCAACTAAGGTTGCAGACACCTGATTCCTACAACCACCCCTGCCTCTACCTCGGGTGAGACTTCATTTTCTTCGCAGGTGTTGCTGAAAGGGCCAGTAGTTAGGGTTTTTTTGGTGCGTTTTTGTAGCGTTGAACCCCGGGTATGCCCCTGTGCCAATAGATGGTTCCATTGTCGGGACCTAAACTATGATTGTTGGGAATTGAGGAAGAAGAATCTCTGTGCAAAGATCCAACCTGAAATTGTGAAATCTCTGTGCGTAGATTTGTTGCTCTAGTGTGCAGTACTCTACTAATTTGGCAAGCTCTGTGCTAAGGAAAATAAATCCGATCTGAAGAAAAGAGGTAAGATCTGGAAGCTTTGTGCTCTAAGAAAGACAAAAGTGAGACTTTTTGATTAAAAGAGGTAATATTTGACATCTTTGTACTCTGATAAAGGTAAGAATATTGAAAATTTCTATATCTAAAAGCTTTGTGCTCTGTAGAAGTAATATAAGTGGAAATTTTTGTTTCTAAAGCATGGATCTAGGTATATTTGATAGATTTTATCCTAGATTGAAAACTAGGGTATTCATAGATGAAATAAGGTTTGATATGAATAGATCTGATAAGAATAGTGAAAAATATGTTATACCTATGTATCGAAAGAATGTTTGGACTAATAAGTGTATGCAGGATCCTTGAAAGAATTTTTTGCAGGTTAGCTACCATGATCCTAGTGCACAGTATAGGAAAGGCTGGGGATCATTTAAAAGAAAGAGAGGATTAACCCTATGTTACAGTTGTAGAAGACCGAGACATCTTGCTAAGGAATGCCCTGGGAAAATACCCACTTGTCTTTGTTGTAAATCTATGGACCATGAAGTATTGGATTGTCCTAGAATGATTGCTAAGCTTGAAGGAATGAACATGAGACAAGAAAACCCTAAGGCAGATCCAGAAACTAAGATTATGACAAAATCCCATGCAGAATCAGAGAAAGTATTGCTATAGATAAGAGAAACCTTGAATGATCACTGACATGTCAGATTATCAGGGATATTAAAAGAAAAAGAATGCCTTGAAGCAAGAATATGAGACTTCGACATAGACTGTGTTCTAGATGAGGAAACACAGGTGAATATCATGACAAAGATAACGTGGGAAGCTATAGGGAAGCCTACTATGATTCCTTCACTAGAAGGAATAGGAATATTCAAAGGAAAGTTGATAAACCTATGTGGAAAGTTCACTCGGATACCTATGAATGCAAATGGAACTTCGACAGAGGAAGATTTTGAGATTATTAAATATATTGAGAAAAATGCCCCCATTTACAAAGCTACTAGGAAAACCTTGGATTGAAAGAGATTAGGCTCAAAGGGAAGAAGAAGAGAAAGTTTTAGAACAAAAGAAGCAAGAGTTAAAAGAATTCATGACTAGAAGGATCACACACTTGATTGAAGAACAAACGAACAGATCAAAGCCATTTAACACTAGAGACCTGGATGTCGAAGTTGCAAGAACACTAGAAGAACCACTGAAGATTGAAGTACCTATTCCAGATAAAGAAGAAGGACCACCCGCGAATCTTAGGAAAGGATCTCACCAACGCGAAGTTACTATGTCAAAAGAAGATAAGAATCAGAACGGAAAAAGGCATACCGAGATGAAGCTCACTGGGAAGAAGGCTAGAAAGCTCAGTAAGAATAAAGATAAGATCAATAAGTTGCAGAATGTTCCAGAGGAAACTTTGCAGAAGGGAAATTTGCAAAATTAAAACTTCGCTAGGATATTAGAACAACGACACATGGCACTTCACCATGACGAAGAAATATAGTCATTGGGGACATTATAACCATTAGACCAATGCTTTGAATAGGTAGAAAGACATTTATGGATATACAACTCACCATCTGACCGTTGGGACCGCGCCATAACAGACAAAACAGAGTTAATGAAGGCTTCATACCCATCGTTAAGTTACCTATTTATCCCATCGTGCCATGCACCGAGAACACTTTTGCTAATCGTGAATTTGAGCTCACAGACTTGTTGATTTTACATAGTGGTCATTATGCTATTTCCCACTATCCTATTGCAGTGTCTAACTTACCCTCCAAACCCGAGATCATTAACCCCAAGTGTGCATGTCGAATGAGTTGATCGTTGTCGAGAAAATTGTTGAAGAATTTTTGATCGACCTCATGACTAAAAGAGTCATGTTGATGTCTATGGGTGTACAAGCATCGTCGACGAGAGGATTTCCAGCCTCTCCATCCACTGATTGTGGAGCCAAACCATCCCAACCATCTGATGAAAAGAGAACCAAGCACAGGGATGATCTAGAAAATGCTAAATTGATCTCGACATATTACCTTCCTATATTCCAGCCCTGAGTGGTGCAGTAAATCGAGACAGCGTGCCTAGAGATTTCGAATACACATTGGTCACTGCATACCTCCCGAAGGGGATACGCATAGTTCGAGAAGACCAAGATAAGATTGCGGTGTTGAAGTTTAGCGAATTCAACCTCGGAGATCACAGAGTTTACAACATGCTCACCCCACATAAGTACCTGACCTAGACTAAGGGGAATAATTCGAAGATAATCCCCCAGTCATAGACTATGAACCTCGTGCAGTCCACCTTGTTGAACGTCATAAATATTCCTCACTTCGGACGACACCAGGAGGTGAATGCATGTGTCAAGATATTATTGTCTTGTTAGCATGGAGGTTATTTGTGGTTAAACCACCGTATAACAATTGATCCTACGCTGATCAATCGGATCATGGGGTTGAGTATGCAAGGACCTGATCCACATGAGTTTTACCCTGGAAAATCCATGGATTGTGCTCTAGCACAGTGGATCAAGGACACTTATGGCGATGTCGAGAAGGGCACACAAGGTTGTAAAGTATCCTCTATACAGAGTGCCACAATGCGCCTCGCCTGTCAATTGATTGTACGGAAGTTAGTCCGAAAGAACCGACCCACCCAAGTCTCCAGTTTTGTAGTCAACCTCGCAGGCAAGTGCGCGAAAGGCCTTCAAATGAACTGGGTGAAGTACCTGGTGAACCAGTTGGAAATCGACTGTAGAGAAGCACAAGATCAAGGATATGAATTTCATTTCGGCTAGCTTTTGATATTGATAGCCTTTATTGCCTGGGAGATGTTGGAAGGTACAAACTTCCTGGACATCGAGCCTTTTGAACCAGTGGCCACGAAGTTCAGTGCACTATGGTACTCAAGCGACATGAATAAACAATGGCATTCAAATGTTGTTTTTCATACCTACTACAATAAGTTGAATGTATCCATATAGTCCGAGCCTCGCATGACTCTGAATACTCTACACCGGTTCAGGCCTCTAATGAAGTTCAGCGTAGATCGACATTTTACTTACATCACATCACGCACTAACGAACACAAGCAACAACTTCAGTCCTACTACAAGATGATAGAGGAGGATTTGGAGGAGATCACCAAGGAATGGTCGGTGGACCTCCTTGTTCCAACAGACCTTGCGGAGATATCCGACATCAATAGCCCAGAAACTGGACAGGATACACCCAAACCTAGTGAGGAAAAGAAAACTGAAGAGGTCCAAGAATTAGACATCACATCTGTGAAGACTGACTCCATCTCACTAGAGCAAGGAGGTGATGGTGAAGAGTTAGGTGAAAAAGAAGTCGAACAGAGGCAAGGAGACGAGGTTGATCCCATGAAGAAGAGAAAATATTTGCCTTCGAAACCTTCCTCCCGGAAGAAAGAAAAGGCCACCATGACCAATATGCAGATCGTCCTCACCTCCGATGACTTCGAATTCCTCATAGCAGCCCTGCAAGATGCTTCGCTAGAAATAGCAGAAAAACAAGAAGCAAAGCAAGAGGAGTTGTATGATTTAATTGAGACTAAACTCTGAGGGGTACAACAAGCCCTACAATCCAACCGCGTAGTCTCCACTGTGCAGGGAGAGCCAGAATTGGGAGATGAGCCAGCTCAACTCCACCACTTAGCCAATACAATCGAAGCTCACCTTCGATGAGAACAGGAAGAAACAACGCAAGCCACCTAGGCTTTGACACAAGTACAAGGGGTACTAGTAGAGCAATGCAGTGTTGTAGAACGGTAAAATCTTTTTCTCCAAGCGAAGTTTGAGGAAGAAAAAGCACAACTACAACAATAAAAGGAACAGTTTCTCGCGGGGCAACTCAAAGTAAAGGAAATGGTCAATAGAGAACTTCACTCTATGACAGTCATATAAGTAAAGGCCAAAGATCGAGTTCCAAAATAAGTAGTGCAACTTGAAGAAGTGATCCAGCAGCTACAACAACGCATCACAGACTTGGAACTACACGCAGTACCTGAGACCCCACAAGATGTAAGAGACCAAAGGGAAGCAACCGCCAGGAGCACAGTTGAAAGGCTCAAGTCTCTTACCTTGGAATGTAAGAACCTCACTGATCGCAATGCCCAGACCTATGAAAAACTCACAGAGAACCAAGAATTGGAGGCACTGGAGTCGCAACTCCAAGAGGCGAAGTATCAAGCCGAAAAGATACAGGTGCAACTGAAGTCCCTATCAGCTGTGGAAAAAATGAAGCGCTCCCAAGATCAATGCACTTCACAACAACAAATTCATACTATCCAGAGAAGAGTTATGGAGGTAACTCAGAAACTCCAACCTGTGCAAGATAAGGCCTATCAATTGTTTACAGAGGTAGAAGGCCAAGGAGCAGAGCTAGAGCATGTTGTCATTACAACTGAACAACATCTATATGGATCGATCAGTGATGCAGTCATCCAGGAGTTCACAGAACAGGAGGTTGTGGCACAGCAGCAAGTCGAAGAAGCTCAAGCCAAGCTCGAGGTATTCGAAGCAGAGCTAGTCGGACCAGAGTGACTCGAGACAACTCACAGGTGAGTGTTGGGGTCCTGTTGGCCCTTGACCAAGTTTTGGGAGATTCTTGGTCATATTGACCTATTTTGGGACTTCAACAATATGTCAAAGATGGAGCGCAAGATGAAGCAGAGATCGCGGGATCTCGGCCCCTTTTTGGGTCCTTTTTCGGGATTTGGGAATATGTAATGGTAATGGGATGTCAGCCCATGGGTTTACCCATGTTTAGGCCTATTTTGGATGTATAAATAGAAGGCTAGGCAATGTAAGAAGTATTTGAATAGTGCGTAAGAGTTGTGCAAGTTAGCTAAGTCCTAAGAGTTGGATTTGTGTGATCAAGAATTGTAAGGCTTCGTGCATACTATATGAGACTTGTAGAGCTAAGTGCAAGTCATTGTAAGAGGCTGTGAAGGCTTTGTGTTGTAACGCAAGGAAGTAGGATCTAATGAGTTGCGCAGATCTCTTGTCCTATGCAGAGTAAGGGTTTTGTGGCTCTATGCATGTAGATGACTGATTGAAGCTAATAAAGAAGAAGAGTTGGTGGATGTAGCCCCAGGGTGGGGGTGAACCACGTAAATACTGTGTTATTATGATCTGTGCAATGTTCTGATGCATTTATGTGTTATTTGCTAATTGCTTGATAGAGATAGATAGATAGATCTGTTTATTCTCTGTGCTTATGATGAATCTGGATGTTAGATTTGATATAGGTGAATGTACTTAGTGCTTGAATCTGCTAGATCTGATCAATTTTTTATGCTAAGTGCTTAAACATATTAGATCAGGGTGAATGTTGCGGTGCTCTGTTTTATCTATGAAGTAGATATTAGGTAAATAATGATGAACTAACGATGCAAAGTGCTCTATTAAGTGTTATAATCACAGATATGTGCCCCAGCTAAGGTTGCAGACACCTGAATCATGCAACCACCCCTACCTCTACCTCAGGTGAGACTTCATTTTCTTCGTAGGTGTTGCCGAAAGGGTCGGTAGTTAGGGTTTTGTTGGTGCATTATTGTAGCGTTGAACCCTGGGTCTACCCTTGTTCCAACAAGGGGTTACAGAAGGCATTTGACGGGCTCAAGGAGGTAAAGAGCACTTGCCCAGTGTTAGCACTTCATGATTTCATGCAGCTCTTTGTACTTAGGTGTGATGCATAATAGTCACCTGATAGTGTTTGAAAGTAGGAAGCTCGGGGACACAGAGAATATCTATTCCATTTATGACAAAGAGATCCTAGCCATCATGCATGTGTTGGAAAAGTTCAGGTAGTATTTGGTTGGTGGCTAGTTTGTGCTTAGGATTGACCACAACAGTTTGAGATATTTTATGGAACAGAAGGAATTGAATGAGTGGCAACAAAAATGGGTCAGTAAGATACAAGAATATGATTTTGAGATTGAGTATGTGAAGGGTAAGAACAATGTTGTTTTTTATGCCCTTTCTAGGATATCAATAGCATGTTCCCTCATGGAGATTTCAGTTGATTGGAAATCCCACCTTTTCGTGGAATATTCCAAGAATCAGTTTGCATGCGAGTTGATGGATGGAGTCATACAGGATGACAGGTACCGAGTGGTGGACGATATTATTTTCTACAAATATAGGATATACCTTATTACTGAGTCCATGCTCAAGGAAAATATCTTGAGGGCTTCACATGACACACCATTGGCAAGGCAACCTGGGTATTTCAAAACCTACAAGAAGGTACATGAGAGGTTCTCATGGAAGGGCCTCAAGGACTATGTATTGTGGTATGTGAGGGTGTATGACTTGTTAGCAGAACAAGTTAGGGAATATACACCTAACAAGATTATTACAGCCTCTACCCATTCCAGAGAAAAAATGAGAGAGTGTGTCGATGGACTTTATCATAGGTTTACCAAGGGTATAAGAAAAAAATTGCATACATGTAGTGGTCGATCGGTGACTAATTTTGCACACTTCTTTGCTATCTCATCAGAGTACAAGGAAACACAGGTGGCATAGTTATTTTTTAGGGAGATATTTAGACTTCATGGGTTGTCGAGGTACATTGTCAGTGACAAGGAAAACAATTTTCTTAGTGATTTTTGGTAGGCGTTGTTCAGGTTGGTAGCGATAGAGTTGATTCCTAGCACCAGTTATCACCCTCAAATGAATGGTCAGACAGAGATTGTGAACAAATGGATTGAGGGATATTTGTGCAACTATGTGTCAGGACAACAAAGGACATGGATTAAGTGGTTACATCTGGGAGAGTATTTCAATAACACCACCAATCACATGTCCATTGGTATGACTCCATTCAGAGATTTGTACAGTCACGATGCACCTTCATTTGGGTATTTGGCATTTTGGGATAGCAAGGCTCCCAAATCCAAGGATTTGATCTGAGATGTTTTTTCCATTGACAATGTATGAGACCATCTCATCCATATGGTATTAGAGACAGATTGATCCAAATCCCAAGTGAAAGGGAAGTAGACCAAATCCATGTGAAGTGGTGGAAAAACATCTCAGCCATTAGATCTAGATCTTGATCAATGGATGGGATTTAATCTTTTAATGAGACAACTTTAGTTTGATTTATTGTGCCCTCACTACTTAGAGAGTCTTTTCTCACTAAAATATCTTAACACTCCCTCTTAGTGAGGAAAGTGTTCTCAATGACTCCCAACTTGCCTCTAAAGTATTCAAATTTCCCTTTAAGTAATCCTTTAGTAAGTATATTGTTGAGATTTGGTAGCTTGGAGGTACTTCTGCATTGGCCACGCTCAGCATGCGGAAGTGACCAAGCAAATTATCTCCTAGTGAGTATATAATTATAAAGTGACTTTATAAAGTGATTTTATAAAGTTGATTCTTTTAATTTCGAAATGTAAAAGTGACTTTATGATATTCTGGGTCACTTTATTAACTTCAGTGACCTCAACGAATGATTAAATCGTGACCGTTCATCTCGAGGGTAAGTGAAGAGTCACTTGAGGGAGATCAAGGGTTAGAGGAGTTACAATTTGAAATTGTTTAAAGGCATCTCATTAGGAGAAGGAGGGCGCACTTTTGAGGAGAGCTTGAGGGAAGGTGAAGTGGTGCGCATCCCAAGGAAGTTTCTTTGCTTGGAGGGAAAGAGTTTTAGCAGCCATAAGTTGGCACACATCCCTAGGAGGATTGGCTCGCAATTATAGATAGTTTCAGCATTAAAGAAGAGACCAAACAACTAGGAATCCGTACAACAAGGTACAGATCTGTACCTTTTTCTCGGCACAAAAAACGAGGCATATTTATGATATTGGTGGTTGTACAGTCCGTACAGATTGTATAGGAAATTAGTTTTTTATTTCAGACTCTGTTACTAATTTCTGATGAATTTCTTAACTAATTTCAAAAGAGAGAGGAAGAGGAGTTTATGTGTGCTTTAAGGGAGGACTCTTCCTTGAGGAATTCCCAATAAAACACTTGAAGCCAAACCTACAAAAACATGACAAGATCTATGCATACAAGAAGATAATATGATTGAATATGCTAATAAGTTGAAATACTTGCACCCTATCTAGCAAACCCACATATATAGATCTACAAAAATACTCGTCGTTAGATCTACCCAAGTAAAACACTTTACCCAAGATATAATTATGCAAAAATCATGCCAAACCAAAACAACATTACCTCATGTGTAGCAAAAACTAAAATACTTGTTGCTCTTCCAATAATCCTCCAAAGTTTCTCCTTTATTACTCAAAATGGATCTTGGAGAAATACTTGCTCCAAAACCCTAAGAGCTAAAGAATGGAAAGATGGACAAGAAAGAGAGAGAGAGAGTGGAAAATCAAGTAGCATAACAATAGATCAAGATATGGTGAGGAGGGAATGAGAAAAATGATCTATTTATACTTGGAGAGGCAAACTCACCCCTCTTGGATCAATGCCAAGTGTCCACCACCAAGCACAAGCTAGAATCCCAAGGGTAGGGCGCACCATCTAGGGTTTGATCACATGGATCAAGGATTTGGATAAGTGAGGGAGTGTTGGGATCAAGAAAAAAGGTAAGTGGGAGGATAGGAAAGGTGTGCCAAGGGATCTAATAAGTCTCCCCTTAATTTTTTCATTATTTTTTTACTTTTTGGAGACTTTCTAGAAGGGAGGCACACCACTCTAGGCAAAGTGACGCTTTTTATTAATGGCTAGGTGAGGGGGTGATGTGAGGGTTGGAAAAGGTTAGGAAAGGTTATGAAAAATCTCTCTCACATTTATCCATCTTTACATCACCCTTTTAACTCAAAATTACAAAAAAACATTTTTCCAATGTCATGACTTAGCAATTAAAATTGTTGTTTTTGACTAACTGACACTCCGGGTGAACAAACCCATAGCAGAAGTTGTCCAACTGAGCTGAAACTTGGTCCATGGGTGTAGGGGGTCTCATTCCATTTGTTTTGAGCACAAATACCCCAATCAAAAGTCCAAGGACCTAGTTTTTACAATTTTTGCTCAAAATTAATTAATTAATTAAATAATTAAACCTCCAAACTTAGGGAAATTTAATTAAAAATTAATTCATTAGAAAAAACTAATCTAGACTCGACGAAATTCTGCTAAACTTTCTAAGATGTCTTACATGGTCATTTACATCATCCCTAAACAATAGTTACCAAAGGATAAGCCCATTAGAACACCCTTCACCACTTTGGAGGAATTATTGCAAGTGTGAGGGAAAAACTCAAAGGAAATCAATAAGGCTGAAAAGCCCAATTGATAGCCCGAGGATAAAAAACCCTCGGTGAAAGGAATTGATCCCAAGGTAACTGACCTAAATATGACCCATGAAAACCTATAACACTATTGACCCACGCAGGGGTGCGGAAATTCCAGTTACAAAAAGAAGTGTTGCGGCCAAAAATGCCCTGTAGAACCAAAATCTCCGATAAATGAGCATCTGATGATACATCTCTTCATGGCACATGGAGTTGACCCCCTAGTTGGAGAGGTGGTCAACAATGACTTTATAAAGTGATTTTATAAAGTAGAGTCTTTTAATTTCAAAATGTAAAAGTGACTTTATGATGTTATGGTTCACTTTATTAACTTAAGTGACCTCAACGAATGATTAAATTGTGACCATTGATCTCAAGGGTAAGTGAAGATTCACTTAAGGGAGATCAAGGTTTAGAGGATTTACAATTCGAAATTGCTTAAAGGTATCTCATTAGGAGAAGGAGGGCACACTTTTGAGGAGAGCTTGAGGGAAGGTGAAGAGGCATGCATCCCAAGGAAGTTTCTTTGCTTGGAGGGAAAGAGTTTTAGCAACCAGAAGTTGGCACAAACTTCTAGATAGTTTCAACATTAAAGAGGAGACCGTATAGCTAGGAATATGTACAACAAGGTACAAATCTGTACATTTTTTCGGGCACAAAAACCGAGGCATATTTATGATATTGGTAGTTGTACAGTCCGTACAGATTGTACAGGAAATCAATTTTTTATTTCAGACTGTCTTACTATGGATTTATATGTTGTTTTTGTTCAGTGAGAGTGAAAGTACAGATGATTAATGTTGATTTAAAGCTGTTTTTGTAACTCATAAATTTTCCTAAAGCTGAATAAGAAACTTTCTCCTCAATTATGTCATTTTTCTATTCTATTCTTCTTGGGTCTTACCCAGATTTTTTCATGGTGCATATTGGATATTTTGTCCACTGTTAGTAAATGATTCCGCTGCAGATTTAGTTTCAGAACTATATTAATTAGTGTTTATGCTCATTAAGTGCATCTAGTAAAGGTTTTTAATGCTTGTTGTTATAACTTAATTGGAGGTTGAAATCTAGGTATAATATGGTGAATTTCTGAACTAATTTCAACATATATTTGCAACCTGCTCATGGGTGGAGATGTACTGGAGCTTTACTAACCCTTTATGTAATCTATCCCTGATGAAGTGGTATTGAATCTCAATATGCTTGGATCTGTCATGGAAAACTGGATTCTCTAAAATCTTAATACAACTTTGATTATCACACTATATTATGGTAGGATTCAGTTCTAAAATGGATAGGTCAACAAGTATCTTTCGAAGCCAAAGGGCTTCATAACTTTCTTGACTTGCTTCCATGTATTCAACTTCGGCAAAACTGAGAGCTACAGAGTTTTGTTTCCTGCTGTACCAAGAGATCATACCTGACCCCATGTTGAAGCAATATCCATATGTACTCTTCCAATCCATAGTACTCCCTACCCAATCTGAATCTAAGCACCCTATCAGCCTGATTTGATCTCCCTTCACATACTGAAGTCCATACTCTATGGTACCTTTTACGTATCTCAAGATATGCTTGGCTGCAATCCAATGTACTCTCTGAGGATCTACCATGTGCTAACTGAGAGTGTTGACAGTGAAACATATGTCAGGTCTAGTATTGACCAGGTACATCAAGCAATCAATCAATTGCCTGTAGATGGTGGGACTCACTTTCTATGACTCTGCAATGTTTAACTTCTTGAAATTTTTGATCAAAGGGCCAGCCATAGTCTTGCAATCCTCCATCTCGAATATTTTAAGAATCTCAACCATATGTTTTCCTTGATCAAGGAAAACTTCACCCTTATGTTGCCAAACTTCTAGGCTAAGAAAGTAATGCATTATCCCGAGACCTTTCATCTCAAATTATTTTGTCAGTTTTTCCATGCAACTATTAATCAAAGTCTCTGTACCTGTAAGAAATAAGTCATCAACATAAAGAACAAGAATGAGAATATCTTCCTATTCCTAAGAAGATATAGATTTGAGTCAGCACTACTCTTGACAAATCCAACGCTCTGGAGATTGTTGTAAATTATGGAATAACACACCGTGGGTGCCTACTTGAGTCCATAAAGGGCCTTCTTCAATCGACATACATGACTTGTTTTGTCATGGATCTCAAACCCCTACGATTTTTCCAAGTAGACTTCCTCCTCAATATTTCCATTAAGAAAAGTTGTCTTGACATCCATATGATGAATCTTCCACCCCATCTGAGTAACAATAGATATTATTGCTCGAATGGAAGTACAGCGAGCCACTGGAGCAAAGGTCTCATCATATTCCACTCCTTGCTGAGAGAACCCACAAGCTGCAAATATGGCTTTGTATTTTTCAATGCTTCCATATGTTGCATGCTTGATTTTGAAGATCCATTTGGAACTGACCACATATTTATCTTTTGTTCTAGGTATAGTTTCCCAAACTTCATTCTTCATTATTGAGGCATATTCTTCTATCATAGCATCTTTCCATACCTAATTCTTAATGGCTTCCTCAAAGCTGGTAGGTTCTGACTCAATAATAGTACTCATAGGCGCTACATATCCTAAGTATGTCCGAGGAGGTTTACTTGTTCTGATCGAAGTCTTTGGAGTTTTTACTTGTTCTTGGGATTCTTTTAGTAATTGTTCTTCCCATTTTGGTTTCCTTTTCTTGGAGGATCCAGGTTGATATTCTATCTGATCCACAACCTATCCATTGGTGAGAGAACTGAAGGTATAAGAAGATGAAGAAGTATCTTAAGAGTGATGATCGGTCTAAAGGAATTTTGGACCTGATTCATACTGATATATGTGGTCCCATGCCATCACCTTCTATAGGGGGAAAGTACATATATTACATTAGATTTATATATGACTTATCAAGAAAAGCCTGGATCTATTTTTTAAAGGGAAAAACCTCAGAAGAAGTTCTCAGAAAGTTTCAAGAGTTTAAGGCTCTTGTCGAAACTCAATCTGGAAAGAAAATAAAAATCCTGAAATCAGACAATGGAGGAGAGTACACATCTCATGCCTTCGATAAATTTTGCGCAAGAACATAGATTAAGAGGGAGCTAACCATTCTTTATACCCCTCAGCAAAATGGGGTATCTGAACGAAAAAACAAAGCTATTGTTGGGGCAGAAAAAGAAATGTTGCATGACCAGGTCTTGACAAAATTTATTTGGACAGAAGCTTGCAATACTGTGGTATATCTTTAGTCCTCATAGAGTGTTCGGTAATGTAACTCCAGAAGAAGCCCTCACCAGGAGGAAACTTGACATTGGACACCTATGCATCTTTGGGTGTGTTGTCTACTGTCATATTCCTACAGAGAAACGAACCAAGTTGGATCCCACGATAGAAAATGGGATCCTTGTTGGGTACAATGAAACATCCAAAGCCTATAGGATGTATATTCCATCTACTAGAAAAACAGTGGAAAGAAGAGATGTCAAATTTGAGGAAGAAAGGGATTTTAGGAAGTCTTATTAGTATGAAGATACTTTGGAAACAAAAACCTCTCAGCAAGATGGGGCTCTTGTATATTTCACTAGAGAACATCCTTTACATGCCTCATGATGATCTGTACTAAAGGGAGGTATTCTTGT
>SNQJ01S0193763.1:0-17717 GCA_010110895.2 Picea sitchensis
CTTATGATACCTTTGTATATGACAACAACAACTTGGAGGAAGTGACTTCATACAAATATCTTGGAATTGATATTCACCACAAGCTCAATTGGAATTATAGCATTGAGAAAAGGATTATCGGGGGATGGAAAGCTTATTATGGGCTTTAAAACAATTGTAAATCAGCTGATCTTTGGAGTTGGGATAAGAAGAAACTCCCCTTTGAGACTCTTGTTACACCTGTTATTCTTTATGAATGTGAAGTCTGGGGCTGTAGTATCTCTCGTGAATCCTGGAGAAATATAGAGAAAATACAAAATAATTTTATAACCTATAATCTCAAAATTAAAGGAAATACACCCTATCCCATCCTCCTCATAGAAACACGACTCTCCCCCATTGAGAGCATGGCTATGACTAGATACATAATGTATAAGAACAAGTTAAACAACATGGAAGACAATAGGATACCTAAAATTGCTTCAAAATCAAGTCATAACCACCATCGACTCAAGTGAGGATGGCATAAAGACACCTGGTCTTGGCTAAACTATTGGGGAATCATGGAAGAAACCATTTTGCAGAATAAAGATACTATTAAAAGAAACATCAAATCAAAATTTAAGGAGAAAATGTGGTGTGATAAAGTGTTAGAGGAAAAAAGAAAATTAAGGTCTTATAAAGATGTAATCAACCCTAATCTAGAAGATCAAAATTATCTATCTGTTTTGCCAAGTGTAAAGAAAAAAATAAGCATTGCTAAGATAAGAACAAATTCTCATGAGCTTCATAGTGAAACTAGGCATTGGTCAATTTCTAAAACGCCATGGGATGAAAGAGTGTGTCACCTTTGTGACACTAAGAAGGTTGAAGATGAAAAGCACTTTCTCTTAGATTGTCCAACCTATACCCATATTAGATCTCATTTTCAAAATATTTATCACACTACCAACCTTCCTAACCTCTTAACTCAACAAAAGTATGGTGATCTTGGAAAGATTCTCTTAATGTTTTTCGAGCACATAAACAAAATTCTAAAGAATCACAAGTAATCACTTACCCTCTTAAGGTTTGATACACCAACTAGGTTTTAATGGATGTTAATCATCATCATCATAAATTAAAATTTTATATAATAATAACTATAACTATATACTATGTATTAATAATTAAAATTTTATATGATAATAACTATATGTATTAATAATTAAAATTTTATATGATAATAACTATATATTATATATTATGTATTAACATGTTTTTTAAGTGATATATTATGTATTAACATGTTTTTTTTTAAAGTGATTGTGATCGTTAACAATAATCATATTAAAAATCTTTGAACTTTATTTCTAAAATATGTAAATTTAGTAAATTTCAAAAATTAAATATAAAAGTAAAATATGCATGTTGTCTATATAAATATTACTTTGCTAAAGATATAGGGAAAATCATTTTGTCCTATTATAAATATTCTTGAAATTTTACCACTAAAATATAATTTATTATCACTACCACTTATTAAAAGGAAAAAAATATGGTGATTTTCACTTATTAAAAGGAAAAAAAAATCAACATTAAGTATGGGATTATGTATCACTTTGAAATACAAAAAATATTTATAATAAAATTACTTCTTCATAATAATGAAATAATATATTTTTGATCATTATTTTAGTTTTTAAATTACTATTTACTCTCTCTCTCTATCTATCTATCTATCTATCTATCTATCTATCTATCTATATATATATATATATATAATAAATTCGAAATTTCTTATTAATAATAATTATAATATATAAATTATGGATGATTTAATAAGAAATTATAGATAATAACAATGCATGGATTTTTAAAGTTTTTTTTTGGATATAAATTATGTATAAAATATTGAAATTTACAATATTTTTAATGGACAATTCACTCATGTTTAAGGAAAAATAAAGATAAAGTAATAATAATAATAATATAAAAGAGTGTTTGGGTGGATATTTATACAATTAGAAATTAAGGTTATCAATTGTGGAGAAAATATTTTCAATAGTTGTTAAAAATGATTTTGTAATCCTATAAATATCCAACCAAACACTTTTTTTTAACAATAATAATAATAATAATAACATTGTCCCCGAGGTGTAGGACAGTCAGTGACGGAGTGTGGTGTTAAGGCACTCCGTGATGTTAAAGTCACCGGTTCAAAACCTGCGGGGACAAAAAATCTAGCCATGTTAAGGGTTGGTGTGGCTCAGGCCGGGTGCGATCCCTAGGTGATTTTGACGTCTTAGATGCCCCTGGGTCGCGGTTTCTTAGCCACATGTTAGTCCCACATGTCACAGGCAAACTAACAAACAACAACAACAACAATAATAATAATAATAATAATAACATTAACAATTTATAGTCACGGCTAAGCCAAACACCAAATTGGTGTAACAATAATAATAATAATAATAATAATAACATTAACATTTTTTGGTCACTACTAAGCCAAACACCAAATTGGTGTATGAGACCACCTTGTTTGTGGGATAAGGGACACCCCCTTTGCACAAAGATTCGACTCTTAAAGTTTAGGGAGGTGTGGATGGGTGGAGTGTCCACTTGAAACGTTGGAAGTTTCAATATTTTATACACAATTTGTATCAAAAAACTTAAGAAACATTATGATTAACTCTGAAAACCTACACTCTCATATGCATAACATGGTAACTATCATATATTTTGAGGTTGATGATTTATTATAAGCTGGAAAATATAATGATATAAATTAAAAAATTAATACTACATCAATTATTTTTTATTCATTATATATTATCTATTATCATTTATTGTTTGTGTAAAAAATTTAAAATTCTCATTATTATTTTTAACCCTAAGCTCTTAAGTTTACATTAACTTAGTACATGACAAATATTATTAATGGATAAATATAGATTGATCTTTACAAATATACTTAATGGAGAAATATAAATTAACCTTCACTAGATAACACTCTAACTTAGTGTTAGGAGGCCTATTTTAGCCTCAAATTTCCTCTAATTGAAAATATACAGTTCTTTCTCAAATTAAGTACACCCTTATTAACATAGTGGAGTGTTGTAAAACTAACATATATAAATCTTAACCATGTATCTAATAAGCACTTAGAAGAATCAAAAGAAATTGAGATGTGATGAGTGTTTAAAAGATCATGAGTTAAGATGTATTTATGTTGATTTATTTGATTATAAAGTTTTATAATTGTTATGGTTATTTTTAAAAGTTTATTATTATTATGGTTAGCTTAGAATTATGATTTTCTACTCAACCATGATAATTCATCTATGCCAATCTTGAAAATGTACCTCATAATGGAAATGTACTCCATAATGGATTTCTCATCATTAATTGATCTATAAACTATCATGGATATTCCATTGGACTTTTCGTCACAACAGTTCTAATAAAATTACCAAAATCGTTGTTGTGAAGGTTAGTTTCCTTTAAATCTCATATTATTTAATTACAATACAAGAGAACTAGCTAGAAGGTGAGACGCCTTTGCTCTCTTTTCTTCAAGTGCAAGTACAAAGAAAGAGACACTCTTTGTGGAGTTTCCTTTCACACTATGGCATATATGGATGCTACATAATCTATCCTCCCATCTTATGTTCCTAGAATACCAATCTCAGATGTTTCACTCAGCTATGGAACAAGATACAATGCAAAACAATAGAACCCTTTCTCCTTCTGGAGGCTCGGTATTTAACATAGCCTGATAGTCATCTAGGGTAAGGGTATTAACTTCCTCAACGCTTAATTAGTGATCAATATTGAACCTTCTAGAATGTTTTATAAAATCCACTATGTGGCTATCCCCACACATTTAAGTAATAAGGTTGATGTGGCATCCACTCACACCATGGTGATGAATATGGTAGGTCAACTTGTGGGAGGCATAACTTTCACATATGAACTCTAGTTGAGGCTATTCTTGCATTGTTGGAAAGGTTGTAGTGTGCACGATATAGTTTATTGGTCCATAATAAGGTTTGAAACATAAAAAAGGGTTGTTTGATGCCTAAAAATAGCTCTAGAAGATTTTATATGGTTTCTTTTGGACCCAAATTTCCAAATTGGGACTAGTCGCTAAAATGGCTCTACAAGTTGATTTCTCTAATTGTTTCACCCATAAAGCATAGAGATAGATGAAAAATAATATAACGATCCAATCCAAAACATACCTCCCCATTTAGGGAGGATTTTGGTCCCCACAATATCTACTGAATGAGGTAAGGGAATTTCCTCTACCTTCTCCCTGGAGTACCACTTTGCTTTGCCTTGAAGTTGTCCTTTAAACCTAATATACCAAAGGTCATGCTACCCCTATCTTGTATTTTTGGACACCCTGCAAAACTATTTCATGTACCATATTTGTTTGAGCATCTAGTGATAAGTCCTATTTGGAAGGTAGGACTTCCTCATCCTCCCAATCCAACATGGAAGGCTCGTAGAGTTTGATATTCTTCACATTGACTAATGAGTAAATGTGCATGTATGGGGTTACACTGAGTCTGTAGGAATTATTTTCCACCTTCTCCAATATATCGAAAGGGNGATATAGTTTATTGGTCCATAATAAGGTTTGAAACATAAAAAAGGGTTGTTTGATGCCTAAAAATAGCTCTAGAAGATTTTATATGGTTTCTTTTGGACCCAAATTTCCAAATTGGGACTAGTCGCTAAAATGGCTCTACAAGTTGATTTCTCTAATTGTTTCACCCATAAAGCATAGAGATAGATGAAAAATAATATAACGATCCAATCCAAAACATACCTCCCCATTTAGGGAGGATTTTGGTCCCCACAATATCTACTGAATGAGGTAAGGGAATTTCCTCTACCTTCTCCCTGGAGTACCACTTTGCTTTGCCTTGAAGTTGTCCTTTAAACCTAATATACCAAAGGTCATGCTACCCCTATCTTGTATTTTTGGACACCCTGCAAAACTATTTCATGTACCATATTTGTTTGAGCATCTAGTGATAAGTCCTATTTGGAAGGTAGGACTTCCTCATCCTCCCAATCCAACATGGAAGGCTCGTAGAGTTTGATATTCTTCACATTGACTAATGAGTAAATGTGCATGTATGGGGTTACACTGAGTCTGTAGGAATTATTTTCCACCTTCTCCAATATATCGAAAGGGACATACCGAAGAGCCTTGATCTTCTTACTAGGACCATGTATTCTTTCCTTGTTCAACTATAACCAAAATTTGTCTCCCACTTTTAATGATTATTTTGTTATTTGTTGATCATGTCATTCCTTGTACCTTTCATGTGACCTCTTCAATGTCTCATGTACTTGCAAATGGATCTTCCTAATATTTTTGAAAAAAATCTCTGCTTTTAATGGTTCTCTTATGGTTTCTTCCCTCACTCCTTGTTGTCCATAAACAACATCCAAGTTTGAATGGAAAAAATACCCAAAACAAATTTCAAAGGGGGACTTTCTAGTATAATTGTGGACTGCTCTGTTATAATATTTTTATATTTTCATTATATTTTCATCATAGGTCTTCAGATGCTTCTAATTTTAACCCCTCAGAAGTTTCACCAAATTCTTCTTTACTACTTTTTTCTACCCATATATCTGTGGATGGAATGTTATGGATATATTCAACTTAGTGTCATTATACTCCCACAATGTAGTACAAAATGTTTCAAGAAATTTGGTATCGCTATCTGAGATGATGATCCTTATTATCCCAAAGTACACCCATACATGTACAAAGAACATGTTTGTTGCTTATTTTCCTTTCATGGTCTTTTTATAAGGAATGGGAATGCATATCTTGCCTAACTTGTCAACTACCACAAATAGATAGCCATGTCCCTTCCTGATTGTTGGTAAACCTCCCACAAAATCCATGGAAATGATTTCCCAAGGTCGAGTGGGTATGGTAAGGGATGGTATAGACCTTGCTTCTTGTTACTAATCTTGTTGGTACAACAAATTATACATCCTATAATATATTGTGCTGCATCTTCTTACATTTTGGGCCAGTACACATACCTATGTAAGTTGGAAATCATCTTCCCAACACCAAAATTTCCTACACCCTTAGAGGTGTGAGACTCTTTGATAAGATGAAACCATTCAATTTTAGGGACATAAATCTTGTCAATATTGTAGAGTAACCCATTCTGGAAATGATAGTCAGCCTTTTTTTCACCTTCTTCTATATGATTTTGACCTTGTAGCTACTGAAACACCTCCTTGAAGTCCTCATCTTTTGTGTATGCATGTCTGTATGCACCATGGTTAAAAGGATCCATGTGCACCAGAGTTCCCAAAACTGTAATTGTGGATGTGGGTGGCCTTGAAAGCATGTCTTCCAACATGTTTGTGCTACCCTTATTATACTTTATGACTAGATGAAATTGCTATAAAAAACCCATCCACTTGTAATGTTTAGTTTGTTGTAGCTTACTCTAGGCCTACAAATATTGTAGCAGCTAGTGATCTGTGTGGATGATGGTCTCCTTTCCCATCAAATAGTGCTTCCACTTCTTGACAACTTGAGCTAGGGCATAACGTTCCTTGTCATATAGGTAAGGTAGTTGATAAATTCCCCATGAAATATTTTAGAATGATAGTATATAATCTTTCTTGCTTGCATCAATATTGTTACTATGGCATACCCACTTGCATCTATCTCCACTTCAAAAGGATTTTTCAAGTTTGGTAATGAGAGTATTGGAATTTGAATGATCTTTCTTTTCAACTTATCTAAAGCCTTCTATTGATTCTTCTCCCACTGGAAACTCTAATCACTTGTTGTTATGGAGTGGAGTGGTGAAACTACTACTGAAAATTAAGCTATGAAATTCCTCAAGTATTGTGTTTCCCCGAAAAGGCTCCTAACTTCAGTGAAAGTTGTAGGAACTGGCCATTTCATGATGGCCCCCATATTTGAGGGATATATCTTGAGATCCCCTCTATTAATCACATATCCCAAATACACCAAAGACTACTAAAAAAAATCACATTTCTTGAGTTTATCCATTAGTTGATGCTTCTTTACAGTCTCTAACACCTACACAAGATGTGAGATGTGCTCCTCCAGGTAGCCCTATAAACCAGTATATCATCCAAATATACTATAACAAGTGAATCTAGATATGGGTGTAATACATCATTCATCAGTCTCATAAATGTAGTTAGTGCATTACATAAACCAAATGGCATGACCAATGATTCATACAAAACTTTCCTTTTATTGAAGGTAGTCTTATAGGTGTCTTCTTCCTTGATGCATACCTAGTGGTATCCCGATTTGAGATCCAACTTAGTCAAATATTTTGCATGTTGGAATTGATCTAATAGATCATTGATCTTGGGAATAGGGTTCCAATGTTTTAGTGTATTCTTGTTCAATGCTCTGTAGTTGATACACATTCGTCAATTTCCATCCTTCTTTGGTAAAATTATGATAGGTGACCCACAAGGTGAGGTACTTGGTCGAATCATACCCTGCTCCAACAACTATTCCAAATGCTTCTTCACTAAATTTGCTTCTAGAACAAACTGTCTATATAGACCAATATTTGGAAATGGAAATTAGTATGGAAATAATTGTATTCCGTGCTCCACATCCCTCTGGGGTGGTATCCCTTTGGAAACATAGAGAACTCCTCTATATCTTTGTATCAAATCCTATAATTGATGTTTATTCTCTTTAGTTAGGGATGCCTTTTCTCTTATTGAATCACCCTCATACTAATTTTCTCTTAAGAAAAGTAAAACATATTTCTTACTGGAACTAATCCACTTCTTGGCTTGGTTGGCACACACATGTAAGATATTTGACTTGCCTTTATGAACATTGATGATGTAAAATTTTACATCCTTGATAAATCAGTATTGGTTGGATCTTTGAATGAAGATTGCATCCATCATATACATGTAGGGGATTCCAAACACTACTCCACATACATCAAGCGGCACTACTTCATTCATTAGGTCACAAAATTATTTGATCTCTCTTATCCACTTATTATGCATTTACTTTGCTATTTTATCAATTTATTCTTGTTGAGATTCACAATAAATATAGAGAGAATTGAATAGAACCAATGAAAACCCAAATTTTTCAATAAAGAGAAGAAAAAATCAACAATTGTATAGTGAAACACTTGAAGATAAATCATATAAGAGGAGAAAACCATAGAGAGATATTGAACCCGATAAAAGGTGTGCTACAAAGAAAAATAAACCCATTCATAAGTGAGTGTAACACTTGATAGGTTCCCTTAGGAAAATCAATTTACTAAAAATGAAAAGGAATCACATGATGATAAATTACAAATGAGAGTTGGGTTTGTATGCATAAATCAAGAGATAGGGAACTTTCCCTAAGAGGAGTTAAGACCCTACATGTACAAGGTTAGCCTTATCCAAACCTACAAAGATAATAATGATCACAATATAAGTTCAGGCATGGTTGAAAGTGAAACTTATACCATTTTCAGCATCCACCGTGGAAATGAACAAGGGGATGTAGAGAAAAATGA
The DNA here is from genome assembly GCA_010110895.2 of Picea sitchensis. Classification (NCBI taxonomy): domain Eukaryota; kingdom Viridiplantae; phylum Streptophyta; class Pinopsida; order Pinales; family Pinaceae; genus Picea; species Picea sitchensis. Next base: position 8,541 of record SNQJ01S0193763.1, read on the forward strand.
TTAATACAAATGAGAGTGGATGTATAGATACCCAACTTAGTATAATGTCTATCATGGCCAAACTAAAAATGAAAGTGGGTGTATAAATTCCTAAATCAATAGTAAGGTCAGTTATGGTCGAAATTGTAAATGTGGATGAACATGCACAAATAAGATCTAGCTAGAAAAGGACATAAACAGTTTGTAGAAAAATGAGAAAATATGGAGAGAGAGAGAGAGAGAGAGAGAGAATAAAATAATTGTATTAAATGTATGAATGGATGATAATTTACACACGATATACTTTGTATAAGTCAACTAATTCACACTGGAAGAGAATTCAATGCGCCATAGTGGTGGTCTAGAGTGATCTTGACACACATTGACAATTACGGAAGTTAGCTACCACATAGTTTAAGTCAACTATCCTCTCAGTCCTTAGTTAATTTACTGAAAGCATCAATAATGCGCTACTTTGGTGATAATACCAAGGAGAATGTGCATTAGAAGTGATGATCCCAATGTTTCATGGTGATGGAACCAATGTGGCATCAAGACTCTACTCAACTAATCCAACTAAAGTGTGAACTAAAGAGAATATTCCCCTAGAATGTAGGAAAATGAATATTCTCCCTAAAATGTAGGAGACTCGATAATGACTAATAAACATAGGTAAAAACTTAGAAAAAATAAATCCTAGGTGTATGTGAAGTATCTCCAAAACCCCCCCTAAACATCACTATGGTTAAAATAAAAGAATGGGTCTCGACAACGAGACCATGTTAGGTACCCGAAAACAAAAGAAACACNTCAAGGTACAATGTATTAAAAAGAACTAACAGTTTCTAGGAAATCATGTCCTTCACTCCAAGATGACTGCGTAGAGAATGAAACTTCTGCTCAGTGAAGGTCTTGGTGAAGATGTCTGCATTCTATTTTGTTGAAGGAAAGAACTGCAGGTTGATGATCACCTCGTGTATGAAGTCTTAGATGTAGTTCATGAGGATATCGATGTGATTCTTCTGCTACCTCTGAACTGGATCTATACAGAACTTCAGAGTGCTCTGGTTGTCACACCAGATGGCGATCGGCTAGTGAAATTGAATTCCCAACTCAGTGAGAAAATGATGTAGCCACATAGCGTGAATGGTTATGTTAACTACCCCTCTATACTCTACCTTGGCTGAAGATAGATCAATAGCATCATGCTTCTTTCTCGACCAATAGATGGGCCCGAAACCCATACTAAGTGAGTAACCATATGTGGACTTGCGATCAATGTTGTCGCCAACCCAGTCAAACTTAATGAACCCGATGAGGTCCAATGAAGATTTTGTTTCATAGTGAATCCTAAAGGTGATGGTGCCTTATATGTATCGAAGGATATGCTTTGCACCCTTCCAATGTAGCTCATGCGGCTCTTGCATGAACAGAGAGAATGCTCTGACTACATAGGAGAGATCTGGTCTAGAGTGTGTGAGATACAAAAATCTCCCCACTAGTTGTCTATACAGTGTGTTGTCCATCAATGGAGTGTCCCCACCATCCTGAAGTATGACTCTTGTTAGGAAAGGATTTGGGGCATACCTACAGTCTTTCATGTGGAATGTCTCGAGGACATTTCGTGCATACTTGGCCTAAGATAGTTTGATGCCTGATGCATCCTGATTGATCTCGAGACCAAGGAATAAATGTAGCGGACCCATGTCCATAATCAATAACCTGTCATGCATAATCCTCTTGACTGCAACAATCGATGAAATCGAACAATCAGTGATCAACAAATCATCAACATACATAACTAGGAGTAGAATTGAATCATCCGTCCTGAGCATGTAAACGTTCAGGTCTAACTTACAACGTACAAATTTCTGTGACAATAGGTAGGAGTCAATCTTGGCATACCATTTCCTTGGGGCTTGATTGAGGCCATAAAGGGACTTCTTCAGTGGACAAAACAAAGATGAATCTCGCATGAATCCTTGGGGATAATCCATATATATATATCCTTGGAGATATCTCCATGAAGAAATGCATTCTTCATTTCCATAAGATGGAAATGAAGAATGNATGAAGAAATGCATTCTTCATTTCCATCTTATGGACTTCCCATCCATTGGCTTTCATAATCGAAAGTGCCAAGCATATGGAATCCATCTTTGCTACTAGAGTGAAGGTCTTGTCATATTCAATGTGATTCATTTGTTGAAATCCTTTGGCGACTAACATGGCTTTGTATATGCTAACATGTCCATCTGTTGTGCTCTTGGTCCTGTAGACCCATCTGCACCTGAAAATTTTCCTTCTTGAAGGAAGGGAAACCAGACACCAAGTCTGGTTCTTCAGGAGTTTTGTACTCCTCCTACATGGTGGATTCCCAAAAGGGATTCCCAACAACCTTGCCATAGGACTATGGATCTAAAGAATGAACCAAGAAAAGATTCTTGGGTGGCATCGTTTCAGTGGTAGTGAGCGCAAGAGGAGTCTCCTCAAAATAATATCGAGTCCTCCTGGTATCTGCTGGATCCCCAACAAGATCTCATGCATCCTGAAGAGTAGTCTTGGCCCACTTGGGCCTTGTCTCTAGCTTTGCATCTGCATATGCATGCAACAAATATGCCTCTGAATGTATTGACTCGGTATCTAAATCATCTAAATCCTTGTAATTATAACTCTCATATAAAGAAGATTCGGCATGCGCATGCTCATCATCTCTAATAGGTCGAAGAACAAAAGTGTCTACATGCGGATGTTGAGGTGCATGTGAGATACTTTCCTCAAATTGGACACTCCATTTAATGATGAGTTGGTCCATAGAGGGATAAATGAGTCTGTATCCATTCACACTTTCTAGGTATCTAACAAAGATACACTCAGTACTCTGTGGATCAAGTGCATTCCCCTTCTTAGAGGGAATCTTGGCCCATGCATGTGAACTAAAAATATGAAAGTGGGTCACTTCCGATTTGAGGATGCTCTAAGCCTCGAAGGGGGTATTATCCTAGAAATATCTATGGGGAGATCTATTTTGGATTTAGTTCACACAATTAAGTTTTTCATACCATAATCTCTGTGGATGTGACTTTGCATGCAACATGCAAGATGCCATCTCTTTTAGGGATCTATTCTTTCTCTCAACAACTTTGTTTTGTTGCAGAGTATAGGGAACTGTGTGATGTAACTGAATCTCATCCTAAAGAAAAATATTATGTACCTCATGGTTGACATACTCCCCCCATTATCTGTTCGAAGGACTTTGATGTTCCATCTTGATTATGTCTCAACAAGGGATTTAAAATATTTGAGATATTGAAAGATCTCATATTTTTTCTTGAGAAAGAAAGTCCAAGTGTAGTGTGAGAAATCATAAAAAAATGAGCACGTACCTATATTTATTGATTGATGGATGCAGAAAGGGCTCATGAGATAACTGTGGATCAGATCCAAAAGAGAGGAGGCCTTCTGAGTCTTTCCTTTGTCGAATTTATCTTAAGGGTATTTTCCAAAGACACATCCCTCACAAATTCCTTTGGATAAGTGGATGTTAGGTATACCTTCAACCATTCCCTTCTTTTTAATTTGTTGCATGTATCTGAAATTTAAATGCTTGAACCTTTCGTGCCATATCCTACTGCTTTCATCAGCATGCGTAAGCAGTAATCCAGAATCCGGTTCAATAAATTTAGAAAATGTGTAGAGTCTGGATTGGTGATTTACCTCACCAGTAGAAACTTTGGAATTGGTTTGCATGTCAAAGATATCCACAACATCATGTGTGAATATTAATTTATTTTTCTTGCCAGAGTTTTTCATCTGGTACATGAAGATAATATTGACGGAGAGTTTGGGAACGTGTAGCACATTCTTGAAGCCCCCGTTTGTGAGTACAACTCTCCCTTTGTTGGTGACTTCGATTGGAGATTCATCCCCCATTAGAATAGTAGGACCTTTGCATTCATCCAATGAAGAGTATACTTCCTTTGTGGATGAAATGTGGTGTGATGCACCTGAATCTATAATCTAAGAATTGAGAGAGAAGTTAGTGGAAATCAAAGCATGGCTAGAATTACCTTTCTTCACGTTTTGATCTTCTGGATTCTTCTTCTTGGCACCCTCGGGGATGCGATATCCAAGGTTTTTTTTCTGAAGTATTTGTGCCATTTGATATATCTGCTTCTGCATGCATGCAGATTCTAGATGGAATCCTCATTGGCAGTAAGTGCATTTCTTCTGTTTTCTTCCCTTTCCACCTTTGGATCCAGAGGAATCGTTGAAGGGTTTTGAGTACCCTTCCTTATTTTGATTTTCATGTACCTTCCCTTTGTATTTTTTTTTAGATTTCTGATTTTGGTGACTACTACCATCTTTCACAGAAAGTGCATGCGCCTTTGAGCCTTTTATTTTTCCCATGTTGATGAGCTCAATCTGCTCTTGTGTCAGAGACTCAATAAATACCTCAAGAGAGGGCATGGTCTAGGTGGATCCAGAGGTGAGCCTAACTGAATTAAATGTGGATACAAACACTAATTATTCTGGACCAAGTTTGGAAAGAATGGTAAGAACCATTTGTTTCTTCTTAGATTTATCAACCCCTCAAGCCTTGAGTTGCGACAACAAATCCTTATATTTGGTAAAACAAATCTTGGATATTGTTGAAGGTTTTTGGATCCAAAGTGAGAAATTCCACCTCGATCATATGTCCCCTCATATTTTCCTTTTTGCAAAAAATTCCTTCCATGGTGGTCCAGACTTCATTCGGGGTTTTACCGGAGGATATGTGAAAGAGGAGTTCATGAGAAATGAGACTGCAAATAGTTCCATACGCTTCATCCATCTGATTTAGATACTTGTATTTTTCTAATGTGGGTTTGGTCTCTGTTCCCATGGTTAACTTGTATAATCCACTACTTCTAAGATGCAATTCCATCTTGTGATTCCATGCAAATAAATTGTACGGTGTAAGAATCATATCTTTTGGAAATTCCATTTTCCCGTTGTCTTCAATATTTTGTACCTGAAAAAGGAGTATGGTGTGTCTTTTTCCTAGCAATTCATTGGCTTTCATACCATGTAAATGTGGATGAACCTACACAAATAAGATCTAGCTAGCAAAGGACATACACAGTTTGTAGAAAAATGAGAAAAGATGGAAATGAGAGAGAGATAATCAAAGAATTGTATTAACTATATGAATGAATGATAATTTACACATTATATACTATGTATAACTCAACTAATGCGTATTGGAAGAGAATCCAATGCGCCATAGTGGTGGTATAGAGTGATCTGGACACACACCGACAATTACGGGAGTTAACTTCCACCTAGTCTAAGTCAACTAGCCTCTCATTCCTCAGTTAACTTACTGAAAGCATCAATATTGCGCCACTCTGGTGAAAATCCAAGGAAAATGCGCATTAGCAGTGATGATCCCAATGTTGCATGGTGATGAAACCAATGTGACATTAACACTCCACTCAACTGATCCAACTAAAGTGTGAACTGAAGAGAATATTCCCCTTGAATGTAGTCAAATGAATATTCTCACTAAAATGTAGGAGACTGGATAATGACTAATAAATATAGGGAAAACCTTAGGAAAAAGAAATACTAGGTGTGTGTGAAGTATCTCCAACAAAAAATATATAAGAATGGTTGCATAGATAACCAAATCAATATAAGGTTAGTTATGGGGGAAATACAAATAAGAGTGGTTGTCTAGATACCAAACTCAATATAAGGTTGGACATGGTTGAAATTGAAATGAGAGTGGGGGTATAGATGCCCAATTAAACACGAGATTAGTTGTGGCTACAATAAAAATGAGAGTGGGTTTATAGCCACCCACCTCAATATAAGGTTGGTTGGGGCCAAAATACAAATGAAAGTGGTTATATAAATACCCAACACAATATAAGGTTATTCATGGCTGAAATAAAACTGAGAGTGGATGTATAAATATCCAACTCAATATAAGGTCATCCATGGATGGAAATGAATATTAACTCCTTATTTTCAACATGTCCCCTTAATTTCAACAAGGGGTCACCAAGAGAATACATTACACCATAATATTCAAATCCCCCCTTAATGATAGATAGGGGATACATAGAGAAGAGATTACATATTATCCATATTGAACGTCAAATAACCATACCAATAGAATTCAACAAGTTGGTGAAGGTGATATATATCACATCTATAGAATGAGTGACTTCTGCAAACATCATCTGAACAAGTCATTAATAAGGTACTTGTCATCAACGTTAGTCATCTCAGTCACTATAAGAGGTACATAATGTGAAGGAGAGAGATACATTGAAACATGTTGAGAATAATCTATAGGTGAATTGTATATAAGAAGTAGCATAAAATATAGTGACAGTTTGTGGGTAGAAACTCCATTAGAGAAGGTGAGAAATTACTTAACTGCCCCGGGAGAATGAGTGTTCATAGGCTCACAAATATTATTATGAACAAAATCAATAGGTTAAGAAGCACACCTCCCATTGCAATAACTTGAGGAAACCACTTTAAAACAATCATACATGTCCTTTATAACCCATAGATAATTGGATAGGAAGGGAGAATATGACAAGTACACAAATAGGTGTGCACTATAATATGAGTCCATTAGGTGCAACAAATCTCATAGAAGAAGAAAATTTAAATTATAAAGAAGTTATCCTCCATAGGCCCAAGAGAAAGAGACGTACCAACTTCTTCCATAAAGAAATTCCAGTGCACTGTTTTTTTTTTTTTCCTGTATAACAAAAGAAGGAAGAGGGTGTCAGCCTTGAACGAGGGTTTAAAACCTAGGAAATTCTTTTAGGCAAACATAAAAAATGTGTGTTGGACTTAAAAGAGAGTTTAAACAATACAAAACCATAGGAAAAGTGTGTTGGCCTTAAAGTAGGATTTAAAACCTCGGAAATCCTAAAAAAAGATATGTATGGGTTTAAATGCTAGGAATCCCATGAAAAATAGATGATCTAAAAACTCTAATTTTGCAGTCATAAAGAATCCTTAGTGATTCCACTAACCAAAAATATTTATATCAGCAATTGAATGGAGTACGTGAAGTTTTCACTTGTTTATCTAAAACCATGTTGAGATTCATAAGTAATAATGATAGAATCAAATGTAACCAACACAAACCCAAATATACAATATAGAGTTAAACAACTAGAACTAGGGCGACACAACACTTGAAGTGAAATTAACTAAGAGGATAAAAACCCTAGAGAGAAAGTAAACCTAAGTTTTATCACATCAAAAATACCCACTTGTGCCATTTTCAATAGTCATACAAAAATACATCACTATTGGCATGCATAAACCCCAGCTCTAGTCCCTTTCCACCATAATATGACCTTAAACTTGTTGAAACAACCTAGTCAAACCCTGAAATTGACCAAACTTTACCAATGTTGATATTCTCCAAAATATTTACATACAGACAATGTAGTTATTACCCTCAAAATTTATCCTACCCCTTAAAATAACCAGTTTTGATTGTTTCCAACCTCCATCAATGTGCTTGAATTAGTATGATGGGAAATTAGTTATATGTGGACCATCATCCACCCTAATTGTTATGTTTAATCTTGATTTAGTCATATTTAACCACTAAAAGGAAGACCATATCAATGGGGTTTAGCCACAACTCTACTATAAATAAAGCACTTGAACTCACTCCATCCATCCTCACAAGTAGGGTTATGTTGTTGAAATGTCATTGGGATCTTGAGGAATTCTTTCTCTTTATTGTACTTTTCTAGCCTATGTACCTTTCTCACCAACTAAGGAGGGAGTCACAAGCACATCAAGGAAGACAAGACCTCATCCCAAGGAGGGGATTTGGAGCCCATTTAACTTCAACAAGATCATCTACCAAGTGTAATATTTTGGCACTCTAATTGGTAATGAAATTCTTTGTATTCTTTCACATCTCTTGTTCATGTTGATTAAATGATAATTCTTTAATTGGTTCTTTATCTCGTAAATATATTAGGGATTGAAGCATACAAAGTAGACTTAGGGTTTTATTATCTAACTCCTTACACCATTTTTATGGGATTAATATAACCATTAATTTTAAGTGAGATTTTTTCACCTTGTGACAAATTTCCACTAACAGATTGGTGACTCCACCAGGGAAAATATCCATATATTTTTCCCTAGTAGTGAGTGGGTTTGTTTCCCATCTCACCCTTTTCACTCTTAATTTTAGATCTTGAAATTTGTTTATGTTTCTATATTTTTTTATTTTATATAGAACAACAGGTTAGAAATCTTTATTTTTTCCTCGGTTATAGCCTAGCAACTTCATATTTCTATTTTAGGGACAATGCAATTTTTGGTATTGGTTTCCACATTGGTTGAGTGCAACTTTTGGTATAGTTGTATAACTTGTTTAGTTTATATTTATACCCCTATTTCTACGCTACTAATGTATTTTTGGTCACTATTTTCCACACTAGTTGAGTGCATATTTTGGTATAGTTTTATACACTCATTCAATTTATATTTCTACCCTTATTTTTGCACTACCACACACGTTTTGGGGTACTTTTCTGCACTGTGCTTAGGATTTTTTTTTTTTTTAGTTTTATGATTTTGTCTCGTTTCAAGAATTCCTTCTATAGGGTCCTCATAGGTGGTTGGTGTTATACTGTAATTCATTTTTAGGGAAACATTGTAGGTGGAGAAAATCCCCTTAGGGTTCCTAGTACCCTCCACTTTTAGGGTTTCTCTTTGTTGCATTTCATGTTTTTGTTTCAACATAATAATTTCAAAACCTTTTCTTGCTGGAATATCCCTTAGGATTTCTTTAAATCACAAGAATTTTGGATGAATAAAACCCTCCTTTTTTCATGAGTACTCTTCCTTAGTTTTTCCTTTCTATTCGAGGAATTTGTCTTTTATTTTTCCAACTACCTCTTTACCTATTTTTAGAATTTTAACTCTTGTTTTCTTATTATTGTAAGCGGAATTTATTTTAGAAACAAAGGTTATTCAAGTTTAAGAAAATAACCTCCTTTGTTTCTAAGTATTTGACTTATTCAATCTTACTTTTCATTATGAAATTGCATGCTCATTGAAAACCTAGTCCTTATCTAGGTTGAAATAAAAGTTTTACTTGCTAATTTGAATTGGTTAATTCTCATTTCTCATTATAAAGTTCATTGAGATAAA
>SNQJ01S0193765.1:0-13258 GCA_010110895.2 Picea sitchensis
CCGTTAGATCCAGAGGGACGCGTGGCGACGGATTGTGAGCCTCAGGAGGGAGCGAGAGTTGAGAGTTGAAACTCCCAAAGTGCGAAGATCTGAAGTGAATCCTAGCCATCCGATTCAAAAGGACACACGGGAGGAATCCATGGACTCCAGGTAAATACCCAAAGCGAAACATAGCCATACGATTTAGGAGAACATGCGACATAAATTCGTGGACCCTGGGTAAAGATCTGAAGTAAATCATAACCGTCAGATTAAGGAGGACACGCGGTAGAAATCCGTGGGCTCCGGGTGAAGCCCTGAAGCGAATAGTAATCGTTGATATGTAGGAGACACGCGTCAATAGATCGTGAAGATTCAGATAAAGGCACCTTGGGGGGAAAGCGAAAGTTGAGAGTTGAGATCTCCGAAGTCCGAAGTCTCGAAGAGGGATAGGGTCGTTGATTTGAGGAGGATACGTGGCAGGAGATCAACCATTGCGAAAAAATTAAGGTTTGTTAGTTGAAACCTCCGAAACCTAAATTGACGAAGCAAATCACAACCGTTGATTTGAAAGGGGCATGCATCAACAGATCATGGAGATCTAGGAAGGCGTGTTCTGGAGAGAAGGAAGGAAAGGAGGCAGATATGAACTGTTGATTGAGAGGCTCCACCCGAGATTGCGAGATCAACGGTCATGCCAGATTGCGGGGACAAAAAGTGCTTAGACTTTAAAATTTTGAGAGCGAGTCGAAATCGAAACCACAGTATTGCAAAGGGGACACATGGCGATTGATAGTGAATTATGAGGAGAAAAGTGGGTTGATCCCAAAGTACTCTCGACCATGCCCGCAATCATGTGTTTACGCGAAGACATAGCCTGAGGTCACATACGAGAGAGGGCTAAGGAGAGAGGAGCTTGCGCCTGAAACTTGAGAATTTAGCAGTGCGAACGAAGAGGTCGTGAGTACCATAGGACCTGCCCTAGAGGAATGAAAGGACCTATGTTAAATCGTAAAGTGAGACCAGTAAGGTTTCAGGGAGCCAATTTGGCTTGGAATTGAAGATCCTTGACTGGGAGGTTGAGCAGCCCTAAGGAGAGAAGCGGGGTCTGCATCAATTTGTAAGATAAGTGATAAATCAAAGACTTGAACTATATTTTATGCCCATTACACATGCACAAAGTGCAAAGTTTGAAAGAGACCAATTCCATAGTAAAGCATTAAATTTACGATGAATAACATCCAATTGATAGGTCATTTTTTCAAAACTTACCGAGAGTATATTGGTCTCTATGAAGGGAAATTGGATGCAGTGAAACTTTATGTAGTGATACTTTATTCTAATGGGATATTTCCAAACATTTTTTACATTTACTGTAACAAGTTAACTTGCATACTTAAGGAAATACCATTTTCTTATAGCCCTCATTATGTTGATTTGGCTAATCAATTGCATATTGCTTAATCATTTTTGGAATGAGTTTTTGTTATGAATACTACCAACAACAAAAAATAAATCACACACAATTAAAGGAGTGAATACAATTATGTAAGTATGATTGTCATATTGTACACATATCCATACACTAAATTGTATCATTATATATAGGAGTACAAAAATGTGKGAGAGTGATCAAAGTTGACCCAAGTCTCCATTAACGTACAATAAAGGAAGCTTCTAAAGGAAGAAATATTTACATGGGAGCTTCTAAGAAAGTACACACAGATGTGTACAATACATGAGAATATACAATATAATATAATAGTCCATGGGGTTGTCTCATCATTTCCTCTCCGCTTAGATAAGATTGCCCCCAATATGTCATGTAAAGATGATAATTGTTTCTCAAACACTCATTGGGACATCCACTTAGCTTGAGTTGGCAATGGATCTTTGGAACCAACTCAATAATTTTTACTAGATTTTTTTAGGGTGGTGTTGATCTGAAACTAGTGCTAAATGCTTTTTTACACTAATTTGAATTCTTATACAAAGCTTCTCAATTTTTTTGCAATTTTCACTAAAAAATGGTTTAATCAAGATTTAAAGACTACAAATTTAAAACAAGAATTGAAATAACACAGACAATGCTCAACAAATTGATAACGAAGTTCACCCATATGGGCTTATACATCTCTGGGTTTGCTTCAAATGATGAACCGATCCATTCAAAAGGATGTAAAGTACAACATTTCACCTCTTGACATCAAATAATTCATTCAATCTGCAAAAACAATCTTTGATGTCATAACACATGTGCATGTATATGCCAAGCTGTGGGTTCGATCATCCATCCTTCAAACCCTTGTGCAACCTTACCTTAAAACATATCACGAGGTGTATCCTCTTATGCTCTTAGGACACAACCTCTTTTTTATATTGTTTCCAAATAATGCTATTGAACCGGGAGGCCCGCAATGAAAACTAACTCATAAATGATGTGTCTCGATATGAACAGAAGAATATTTGCAAACATGGATCATTGAGGCACTCGGGTGACCACGTCTTGCATTAATTCGTTGGCATGATACATGAATGGTTTAAAAATAGCTTTCAAGTCATTTTTAAAACCAACCTCCACCACATTGCTTAGGATTTGGGTGCTTCCAAAGACAGAAGACCAAACAAACCTGTTTTCTATGGAATATTTTGACTTGATAAGTTGTGGGGATCTTCCTGGATCACTTCTCCCTGCTAAGAAGATTTTGGACCACCAAAATTTTGGTATTTTTTTCAAAAAATAAGTGAGGGTACAACTCCCTCACTTTTCCGGTTTCCATACATCACACTTTAGTTAGATGCATTTCTTTTAGACCCACATGAAGATACTCCACATCACCTCTTCATGAAGTCCTCACCCTCTTGTCAAGAATAACATCTTCCTGCAACTCATCAAGATATTTAGGGGAAATATCATCAACATAAGGAACTTCACCATTCTCACCTTGATCCATGATCATAAGCATATAGTTTCAAGTTTTAAACATTAACCACATAATACATCTGCATATATGGAGGTAACTCAAACCGAAAAGTGTTGTTACCAATGTTTTCCAAAATTTTAAATGGACCATACTTGATTGGCTTGATATTTTTATCTTCACCTTTAAGGCATTATTTTATGATGTATAGACAAACTTGATCACCAACTTGGAAGTGATTATCAACCTGATGCTTTTCATGCCTAGCCTTATACTTGGCTTGGATTTTTTCTAATTGTTCCTATATGGCTTAATGAACCAATTGGGTCTTATGAATGAACTTCTTTGCTTTGTCTACATCACTATGCCCATCTGCCACTGAATATTTCCCAAAAGTGAAGTCTAAAGGAGTCTTAGGCAAATAACCAAAACATGTATGAAAAGGAGACCTTTGCGTAGAAGAATATATGAGATGGTTATAGGAATGTCGTACATAATAAAATTATTCATCCCAAAGCTTAGGATGCTTGTTACAATATCCTTGGAGTAAGTGTATTGTTGGAATATTATTCACCAATATTGAGAGGGGGATGAATCAGTATTGAGCACTTTTTACCATTTTTAATCACGACATGTAAACATTAACTTATCAACAATTCCATTCACCTATGATTGCATTTAACATATCATAAAAATATAACCACATATGCACAATACACAAGAATTTTACATGGAAACTGATGCAGACCCCCATTGTCTTCTCGGGCTGCTCGAGCTCTCGGTCAAGGATCTTCGATTCTCAGTGCTGAATTGGCTCTCTGAAACTTTAATGGTCTCACTAGTGATTTAACACAAGCCCTTCCAGTCTCTTGGTGCAGGTTCTATGACACCCACAACCTCTCCTTTCACGCTGTTGAACTGTCAGTTCCAGGCGCTAGCTCCTCTTCTGTTAGCTCTTTCCCGTATGTGATCTCGGGCTATGTCCTCGCGTAAACACATGATTGCGGGCGTGGCCTAAATTGGTTTAAGGCCACACTGATTTTCTCCCCGCAATTCAGCTCCAGCTGCCATGTCTCCCTTTTCCAATACCGTGGTTTCAGTTGCAACCCGCTCTCATATTTTTAAATTCCAAGCATTTTCTGTCCCCACAATGCAGTGAGGCCAATGATCTTGCAATCTCAAGTGGGACCTCTCGATCAACAGTTCAAATCTTCTCCTTTCAAATCAACGCTCATGATTTACTTCACGATTCAGGTTTTTGAGTTTTCAACTCTCAAACCTCACTTTCTCCACAATGACAGATCTCCTGCCACATTTCCTCCTCAAATCGATGGCTCTATCTATTTCGGGATTTCAGACTTCAAAAATCTCAAATCTCAAACTTCACCTTTCTCCAATTGCTTTTATCCGAAGCTTGCGATTCACTGAAGCGTGTCTCCCGCAGATCGACGACTGCGATTCTTTCGGGTCTTCAGGCTTCGAAAATCTCAACTCTTAACTTTTGCTTTCTCTCGAAGTGCGCAGGTTTTTGCCATGTGTCCCTCTAGATATGACTGTCCAGATTCACTTCGGAGTTCGGGTTTCGGGAATTTCAAATCTCAAATGAAACCCACAAGCTTTTGTTTGAAGCTCGTGATCTGTCACCACACGCCCTTCTGGATTTGATGGTCTGTATTTACTTCCGACTTTCAGGTTTCAGGATTTTTGTCTCCTCAATACTTCGAATCCTCCGATACACGAAGCCCCGAAAGAACCCACGATTAACAACTGCATAACTTTTCCCAAATCCGACGGCCTGGGACATTCTCAGTCCTCTGAACGGATCTCAGTCGTCACTTCGCAACCTTAAACATACTTCCTCCTCTCTGTTGATTCTTGGTCGTTGTCTCTCCTGAGCTTGATTTTGACACACTCCTTGCGAACTCAAAATCTCTGATGAAATTTGGGCTTAGTGATTTCTTCCAATGAAATCTCTTTATGCACTCCTTGTGCTTCACAGTCCTGTTTTCGACACTTAGTCGATTTTTGAATCTATGCACTCCTTGCAACAGGATCTCATGCAAGACTTAAGTTCTTGCGACGACTGTGCATACCTTGTAGCAGTCTCTTTGCATTGCAAGGGGAAGTTTCACGTTTATCTCTTCTGAGCTTCTGAGTTGAAATAAACTCTGTCAACGCACTTCTTGCGGATTGTATGCACACCTTGCATGGAATCAACAAAGAGAACAATGGAAACTTATCTAAACACTTCACAGTTTCATGTATTTAACAACATAAATCATTCATTCATGAAACCAAAAATATTAGGGAATTGTAAACTGTAGCAACACCACACATTGAATCAAATTTCCTCTGTTATATTCATTCAAAAGTAGAATGTCTACAACTATGATAAAACAACAACAAAACTCAGCAACAACTAAATCACAACAAAATTCTACTAACTTGCAGCAACCTCATTCGGGTGTACAAAACCTCTATTTATTTTAGAGGGTTCTTAGGGTCCCCCCCCCGACTACTCGTCTACTCGAGAAAAAAAAACTAACGGATACTTAATTTCCATTACATTCAAGACTAGGAGTGAAAATCCTAGGTCACCTGTGATCACTCAGCTCCCAAGCGTTTGATCTTCTTCAGTTTTCGATCATTTCAAAAAGATTTGCAGGAAATGCCAACGATTAAGATTCTGAAATGATTCAAAGGCACACCGAGGCACTAAGTTGTCCCTCCACGTGTGCTTGTTGACGATGACGATGCTCCTACATCAGAAACCCAAATGGGAGAAAACCACAAAACACTTTTTAATATATATCTTGAATATTACATTCACAGGAAGCACCAACTTCCAATATTCTCCAGCACCAACTAGAAGGAGGCTCAAACCTCCTTGTTTACATGCTCCAACTTGAAGGAAGCTATAAATCCCTATACTATCCTACGCTAACTAGAAGGAGACTCCAACCCCCTAGTTTACAGGCTCCAACTTGAAGGAATCTCTAACTCCCTAAATTCTCCAGCTCCAACTAGAAGGAGGCTCCAACCCCCTAGTTTACAGGCTCCAACCTGAAGGAATCTCCAAATCCCTAGATTTTATAGCTCCAACTAGAAGGAGGCTCCAACCCCCTTGTTTTATGAGCACCAACTCAAAGGAAGCTGCAACTCCCATGCAAGCACCAACCTGCTATCTGAAGACACCAATATTCATGTGCTCCACCCAATCTCCTAGAAATATAAATGAGAGACTCAACCTATCACTGATACCGATACATCATCATCATCATCATCATAAATACAATACTTGACCTATCACTGTTGTTGTCACTGATATTGATACATCACCATCATCAAAATTGATACAACCTCAATAACCACATAAAACTTATGCCAAGGTCTCCAAGAATTTCCTCCAAATAATATACCCAAAATCACCAAGATATGCATCAAACCATGTGCTAAGATATGCCTCAAGCATGTGCCAAAACATCCACGATATGGCTCAAACCATGTACCAAAGATATGCCTTAAGCATGTGCCAAAACATCTATTATATGCCTCAAACCATGTACCAAATATATGCCTCAAGCATATGCCAAAACATCCATGTTATGCCTTAAACATTGTACCAAAAGATGCCTTAAGCATGTGCCAAACCATCCAAGATATGCCTCAAATAATATGCCATAACCTCCAAGATATAACCCTAAAAACATACATAAATACATACCTTTAATCACGAGGAACAACTTGGTGCATGGGATATCAGATACTTAGACCTTCAACTTTAGCACAGATACGCGATTCATCCACTGTCAACACATAGACACCTGCGCTTCACCATTTTGCAAACCACGTATAACCTCATAAAAAAGTACGGTCGCCTTCGTACGCTTCACTCTCCTCGACCTCCTTTCTTCTAGGCCAGACTCGCCACCTTGCAGAACTTTCGTTTGCTGAGATCACCAATCCTCTTAGCACAAGTGCAGACCCACTTATGCTAGCTCCATTCCACAAACACACACTTGGTTGGATGTAAAATGAGAGGTTCTTGATGTGTATTTATACCCTTCCAAGTAACTTATTTACTTGATCTTTGAGTCGACCTGTAAATTCTTGTTTGCAACAACTTTTCTCCTTTACTTGACTTTAGGGCCAACTTGTAACTTCTTTGACCCTAGATCCGGGGCTTCTTGACCATACTTCGGGAATTCAACTTTAAGAGAGCATAAATTCTCAATCGTGAGGAACCACATGGAGTGCCACCTATTGTTAGAAACAACTTGACRAAKAATATCAATCCAAAAAGGTTTTGCATTCATTTGCAATGTCATTCATACTCTTTTTCTTCAATCATCTTTGGGCTTCATGACCACACCTCTAGGGATTCCTAACCACTTAACCATATTTCCAGGGCTTCTTGTAGACTTCTTCAAAGTGTCTTCCCATGAGGGCTATGCTTAAAGCTACGTCATAAGAGGATCACTTTGGAGACTTATTCAAATACACCCATCACTTCTAGAGGCTTCTAGACTTCTTCCAGTTTTGACATCAATGACAACCAATTTTCCAACAATACCCCCCTTTGGAATCGATGACAACACTCATACTCCCCCTGTAACCATTTCTCCCCCTGTCTTCATGTTTTTTATCTTTCTCTCTTGCTTTTGTTCTTTCTCTCCCCTTTGACATCAATGGAAAAGGGTAACTCCCCCTAACAGTATAACTTCTTTTGACAATCTCTCTCCCCCTTTATTCTTTGCAAGATGTCATGTAGATCAATGCAGGGCTTCTTATATATGTTTCCTTTCCTCTCTTCCGAGGCTTCTTATCCATTGGTACTTCCTGTTACTGTAATCCACTGACATATATTAAAAGCATTCATGTCAAGGTTCCTTCATCACTTGACTTCAAGTCTTCATGGCTTGTCATGTCTTTACATCAATGACATAATCATTCAACAATATCCCTTGATAGTATAACTAATCTTGACAGTTTCTCTCCCCCTATCTTGTTGTTCCTCTCACAACTTAGCTGGATCCACCTATCAATATGCTTCTTTTCTAAGTCATATGATTTACTAAACATCCCTCTTGATGACAATGCCAATGGGTCTTTTTGCAATTCCTCTTGAGCTCATGCTTCCATCCACTATCATGTATCTTCTCTGGTTCATGTCAAGTATTGTCTTCTAGACCTGTCAAATATCTCATGAATTCATCTATGTCCATTTGTCACAAAACTGTCCATGAATCTGTTACTCAACTGCACACAATGTTGATTAATCTGCCACTTCAATGTTATGAGATTTTCCTTGGATCTGTTGCAATTGATCACTGCATATTTCTACTTCTCAAGATGAATCAAATATGTCCACTAGTCTTCTCTATCTCCAAATCAAATTCTATAATTTTGTAACAAGTACATATTCTCAAATCTATAATGAATATATCCCTGTTTGAATACATACATGGAATCCTCTATACAATCATGAATCTCTGCCTCAAAAGTGTGCTGATGATATTTTTTGTAATTGCTATCTGACCCTTTAATACCTGCATGGGGATGTGTTCCGAAAAATTCTCCTTAATCAACCAATCTGTCATGTGACATTATGTACCTTTGCCATCAAACCATTCAGAATCTCACATTCCAAAATATGTAAACAAATACTTTAGAATGCTCGAAAGATAGTTCTCCATTCTGTAATAGTCATTGCTTAGACTCCCCCTCTTCAATATTCACATTACCGGGAGTATCCAAGCCATATTTCTTAGAACAATATATAATCCTACTATGTTGCATGATCATCCTTTTGAATTCTGACATCTTCCTCTTTGCATGTAGATTCGTCATGATTTCACAATTCTGTACATCTTATGAGTACGATCTCTTGGAGTTCTTCATTCACTTGCTCTTCTTGTTTTCTTCTCCAAACCTTGTATTTCATATCAGTGTTTTCCTTCAAAGAAGACTTCATCATGCTTTTACAATTGTGAGACATGTGTCCATAGTTGTGGCAGTTGTAACATTCAATATTGTAGGGGGTCACATAGACACCTCTGGCTTGAACATTTCTTCCATATKATTTTCAATCTACAGCTTTATGTATGAAGTTATTACAATTAAAACAATAATCCATAAAGAAACTTTGATACCTGGGAGTCTCTTATCCTCTTTGTGATGTAGTCCTTCTGAATTCATGCCTTGACTGATYRCAATCTTTTCTTCTATTGTTTCCTTCACAATGAATGATGCTTCTTTGATTCTTGGAGGTGGAATGTCTTCTTGGGGATACACTTCTTCTACATTCATTCCTCTTTGACTCTTGTTGACCATGATTCCTTCATTTGAGAATGTCTGCATAGTTCTTAGCCTTCTCTTCATTCTTCTTTTCCAGCAACCCGTACCACATCTCTTAATCTTTCTTTATTAGTGGTGTGGAGCTTCCTCTTTATTCAACGCTCTTGTTGGGATTGACATTTGAATATTCTTTGCATGAGGCCTCACCAATGTATCCAAGACCTGCTTTATTGAAGGGTGACCATTGAGAGTTGAGAATATCTTTTATTACTTGAGAGCTTTTCAAGTTCTTTTTGAGCTTGACAACTTCAACCCTTAATGAGATGACTTCTTCTTGAAGCTTCTCATTTCTTCTTCTTTATTCATCATCTAGATCTTCATTACTACTTCCATTCTCTTTGCTTCTTCAAGTTGGGTTTTCAAGGAGATGATTTCTTCTTCGAATCTTCTTTGAATCTTCTTTCTTGTTGACTAAATTCTACTTCAAGCTTGTTTAAGTCCTTAGATATTTCCTTAAAAAGACTTATCAAAATCTCTTCTCTCTTTTATTCTTCCTTTACCTTGATTTTTAAGCAAGCAATTTCTTCAGAATTTTTGTTGGGGTTTTGAGAACTCTCCTTTAGCTTGATCAATTCTTCCTTGAGAGACTTGTTTTTCTTTCTTTCCTTTTTTCGTTCACTTAAGGCATTGGTTAGTTCTACCTCAAGATCCACTTTACCTTCTTCATAATTTTCAAGGTTTCCTTTATGAGTTTCCATTGCCATGAATAGCACACTTTTCGAGTCACTATCACTATCATTATCCTCAACAAATGAAGAACCGTATTCTTTTGAGTGGAGGCTTTTCTTGAAGACTTTTATTTTATTTTCTTTCTTGTTTCCCTTTTGATATTTCTTTTCTTTCTTAGGAACTTCTTCTTCATTATTATCTGAGTTCTTAATATAAGGACATTTAGAAGCAAAATGACCAATTTTACCATAATTAAATCACATTACAAGAAGCTTACCTTTGTAATTTCTAGTTCCTTTCTTCAACCTCCTCACGAAGTTGGCTATTTATTCATCTTCATCTGAATCATCGTTGAAGCAAGAGCTTCACTTTGACTTTTTCTTGTTCTTTCTTGTCTTCTTGGATTCCTCGAAATCCACTCCCTTCTTGGATGGATTATCCTGTCCTGTTCTCATTTCATAAGCTGTAAGTATTCCATGTAGCTCGTCCATGCTCAATGTAGCAATATCTGCTCTTTATTCTAGATTTGAAATCTTAGGATCAGATCTCATTGAAAGAGATCTTAGTACATTTTGAAAAATCATTGATTCTTTTATTTCTTCTCCTAAACCTTTAATAACATTCACTATTTCATCAACTCGTAGAAAACAAGCTGCAATATCTTCATCTTCCTTCATTTTCAACTGTCCAAACTAACCTTTATATGTTTGAATCTTGGCCCCTTTGACTTTGGCATCTCCTTCGTAAACATTTTGAATTTTTTCCCAAATATCCTTTGCAAAGTTACAATGAATAACCTTGACACATACTGAGCTAGACAGGCCACTCAGAATGGCATTCATAACCTTTGAATTTTTTTCAAAAAGTTTCTTTCCATATTTATCTGTTGGGGGATTGGCAGGTGCCTTGTATCCGTATACTACTGAATTCTAGATATCAAATCCCTATGCTTGCAAAAATGTTTTCATCCTTCTATTATAGAAGGCACAATTCTGACCATCAAATACCGACGTTCCATTCTTAGTGCACTCCATGATCTACCTTCTAGTGGTTAGATTATTTCTAAAGGACCTGCTCTGATACTAATTGTTGGAATATTCACCAATACTGAGTGCGGGTGGGGGAGGGGGGGGTGAATCAATATTGAACACTTTTTATCATTTTTAATCACAACATGTAAACATTAACTTATCAACAATTTCATTTACTTATGATTGCATTTAACATATCATAAACATATAACCACATATGCACAATACACAAGAATTTTACGTGGAAAATCGAATGGGATAAAACCTCGAAACAATTTCTAATATATATCTTGAATATTACATTCATAAGAAACACCAACTTCCAATATTCTCTAGCATCAACTTGAAGGAGGCTCCAACCCCCTTGTTTACAGGCTCCAACCTGAAGGAATCTACAACTCCCTAGAATCTCCAGCTCCAACTGGAAGGAGGCTCCAACCCCCTAGTTTACGGGCTCCAACCCTAAGGAAACTCCAACTCCATAGATTCTACAGCTCCAACTGGAAGGAGGCTCCAACCCCCTAGTTTACAAGCTCCAACTTGAAGGAAGCTCCAACTCCTTAGATTCTCCAGCTCCAACCAGAATGAGACTCCAACCCCCTTATTTTATGAGCACCAACTCAAAGGAAGCTGCAAATCCCATGCAAGCACCAACAATAGAGTTATCAACTTAATGAGAACTGTGACCTCAAAATGAGAACTCTCACCCAAAAAACCCATATTTTTGCATGAAAAACATCAAAATCAACCCCCAAATAAAAAAGTGGTGCTACTGGTAGCACCATGTTTTTTAAACGGGGTCAAAATTATAACATTTTTCAAACGTGGCCTTCAAAACTCAGACAATAGCTCAGAAAAACCTTAAAATCAACACCTAAAAAAATATGTTTTTGATTTTTTTTTTGTCAAAATGTTAAAATTTTAGATAATTTGAAATCATATTTTTAGCACTTAGTACCATTAAAACCAAAATCTCAAAATCAACCCTCAAATTGAAAAGCAATGCTACCGGTAGCACCCATTCTAAAATCAAGGTATGAAAATTACACATTTTTATAAAGTGGTAAAAGAACTCATCATTACTGTAAACAAAATCATAAAATCGACCCTTAAATGTTTACTTTTAAAATCTTATTATCACTCAAATCACAATGTAATACATAATGCCATGAAAATATCACAATATACTTTAAAAATTCAATGTCACTTTTTAATAATTTTTTAACTTCTAATAAAAAAAGTAAATAGAAGTTACATTGAATGAAACATAAATGATTTCTTATAAGTATTATTATATTTTCCATATTCAAAAGACATGAGCTAAGAAAATTTATTATATTATCCATAATCAAAACATATAATTCATAAAACATAAAAAGAGATTCATAACTTAATGTAAGATCATATGTAAGTTTAATGCTCATTTCTAATTACCATACAAACATCATATGGATAAAAAATACATAAAATGTTTCATACACTTATTCAGATTGACTCATGGTTTTTGAAATACCATCAAAGTCTACATTGTCTTCAGATGAATGATTGGATCAAGATGTAGATGATCCATACTCTTCTCTATCGTCGATGCATGCACCATATGAGTCTACACGCATGCCCAACATTTCAAATGTCAAATGCCTTTTAGATCTATGACTAGGTTCAACAGACTTCCATCTTGCATTTATTTCCTGTGGAAACAACCTCTTGATAATCTATGTTGTCTTGGAGCGAATAGTTCCTCTCTTTTTCAAATTGAAGTCATAAACAAGTATTCCAACATCATCTAATTTTAATAGGTCAGTGCGACGACGAGTTGTATTTTGACCCTTTCTTTTTCCCTTTCTATTGACATGTTTATCAACCACCATCTCTATCTTGTACACACCATTGAACGAGTGTGTACTTATTGCATACCAATGCATTTCAATTGCAATCACATCATCATTTTCTTTCTCAATCTTTATAACCTTTCCAATCCAGAATGACTAACCATGTGGATCTCCAGTCGCTAAAACTACAATTATGCTACCCTCTTTAATATCTTGTACTGAACCCCTGTAAATGTCTTCCATGGCTTCACGTTGTGCACGTGACCTTTATGAACCAATATACATTTCTCTTTCATCTGCTTGTGTAAACTCAATAACTCCTTGATATTCTTGTTGAACTTCAACAATGTTTGTTTCTTCAGATTCATTTGGCATATTTTGTGGCCAATGAAATGGAGTCTTCAACATTGTATCTTCATTTGTTGAGCTTGAAATTATGTCACTTTGACTATTGAAAAAAGACTCCCAC
>SNQJ01S0193765.1:20981-47058 GCA_010110895.2 Picea sitchensis
TATTTTGTTATATATATTATTATAACATTATTTTTGTTTTATTTAGTCACAAGGTGTATATGAGAATACAAGAGGAAATGTTTAAGATGTTGAATGAAAAAAGTTGAGATGATCTGTTAAACTCAACTATCCAGATTCAAGCTCTTTAGCAGTATCAAAACAATTTTTTGTTGCATTAAAAAATGTATGTTGATTTATTACATTCATATTATTCATTTGTAAGTTAATTTATTTATATTTTAATAGTTATAGATGTATAACTATATGTTTATTTGTTTCATTAAAGATGCCAAATAAGAATGCAGATGGAGTACCTGAAACTTTCAAAAATTTTATTCAAAAAGACAAGTTTGAAAGATAAATAAGGAGTCGTGTTCAAAATGTTCAACTTGATGACACCCTTGATCACTACATTCGGAATGGGCTCGACACTGTTCAATATAAAGTGATATTAGGTGATTGTGAAAAACTTGCAAATATTGTTCCTAAAAAAGAATACTCCCTAGTTATTGCAGATAACCCTCGTGATTATAATATCCAAAACATTGGATATGATACTGAGCCTTATACTTACCAATCTTTCAATAAAGTGGTTATGGGATTTACAAAAGTTACAACAACACTATTTTGGAGATTTCTAGTATTTTATTCAGAGACACAACAAGGATTAGCACAATCAAGCTTCAAGGAGAAATAAAAGATAATGATACAATTTATTTGGTAAGATATTGAAAGTGTATGTTTAGCAATTAAGATTAGAAAACAATTTTATTAATTCACAAGTTAATTGAAATTGCACTTATTTATGTTACATGCACAAGCCTAATATTCAGAGCTCCAATAGAGAATAATTTAAACGTGATTTTGAGAGTATACATCTTGCAACCTGGACAAAAGATTATTCTTATAATTCTATTCTTGTTAATGCAAAGGATGGAGAGACTCCTAGTAGTATATTGGTATACAATGTTGTGGTTAGAAAGCTAACATATGAGGAAAAATATTTGAAAGGAGAGATGGTTAACATTTATCAAAAACCACAAGAATTAATTAAATATCTTATAGATACATTTTCAAATGAAGGAGATTGGGTTTTGGATTTGTTCTTGAGTTCATGTAAGAATTATGATATAATATTTATGAAATCATACTTCAATATTATATTATTTTTAATTTATGTCTTTTTACAACATCTAACTTCATTATTTATTTTGTATTTGGTGATTAGGTACAACATTAGCGTGTTGCCTACAGAAATGAAGGAATTGCATAGCCATTGAAAGTGACCCAATGAAGTGCAATTTTATTCAACAAAGAATTAATGCCATTCCAACTCTTCCAGATGAAATGCAAGAAGTTGGATTGAGGAAATGAGATTTTAGTGAATCAAAGGTGGCAAAATTGTCAAAGGAACCTCAACTACCATTAGGAGGAATGTTTGTAAATGATCACTTTGGAGAACTTGCAGATATCAAAGAGTCAATGGAAGAACAAAATGACACAATGGAAGCACAAAATGACGTCAAAGAAGATGACAATGTGTCTGTTGAGAATGATGAATTTGGGATATATGATATTGTTGATTAGTTTTAAGATGCCTTTGAAGACGATACTCAATTTTGCAAATTTTTGATGGGCTCTAATTGTAATGTTTTGACTTTCAGATTTTAAAATAAGAATAAAGATGTATCTATTGTTGTTTTGTGATGAATTTTTTTATTGTTTTTTTTTTTTCATTTTAATTGTATGTGAATCACTATACATTGGAAATTTTTATTAAATGTTGTCATTTTTTACTTCAAATGTATAAAATATGAAAGAAAATGATTTTTTAAAAATAAAATTTTGACTTTTTTTGTTCAACTATGTCCATAAAGATGCTTTATTTGACATGTTATTTTAAGGAATATGTACCAGAATGTATAGGTTTTTTATTATATATGGCTTTAAAATGTGTATTTTTTTGCTAAATATTAAAAAATAGTGTTATTTAACTACATTTTTTTTCGATGTATTGAAGTAAAGGTAAACAATGTGTTAAAAATGATGTTTTTCACTATATTTAAAAAGTATGGAACAATAAATTAATTAAGGAGACAAAATTATATGAAAACTGGTAACTTAAAAAAATCAAATGGCAATTTTTTTTTTTAAGATTGAAAGAAGCATGAAAAAATGACTAAAAACACCATTGAATAATTTTTTTTTTAGAAAAAATTGAAAATAGATGAAAATTAAGCATTGAAAAAAATAATGTGGAAACATTGTGGATTGAAAATTTTAAAATATCGAAAAACCAACTAAAAACGGAGGGGGGGTGCTACTGGTAGCACCATTTTAAAAAATAGGGTAAAAAATTTGATCACCAAAAAAATGAGAACTCTATAGAGTTCTCGTTAAGTTGGTAACTATGTTCAACTTGCTATTTGAAGACATTAATCTTCCTGTGCTCCACCCAACCTCCCAAAAGTATAAATGAGAGACTCAACCTATCACTGTAACTGTCACTGATACTGATACATCATCATCATCATAAATAAGAGACTCAACCTGTCACTGTTGTTGTCACTGATATTGATAAATCACCATAATAAAACTGATACAACCTCAATAACCACATAAAACTTATGCCAGGGTCTCCAATAATGTCCTCCAAATAATATATCCAAAATACCAAGATATGCATCAAACCATGTGCCAAGATATGCCTCAAGCATGTGCCAAAACATCCACGATATGGCTCAAACCATGTATCAAAGATATGCCTCAAACATGTGCCAAAAAATCTATGATATGCCTCAAACCATGTACCAAAGATATGCCTCAAGCATGTGCCAAAACATCCATGATATGCCTTAAACCATGTACCAAAACATGCCTTAAGATTTTACCAAACCATCCAAGATATGCCTCAAAGCATATACCATAACCCCCAATATATAACCCTAAAAACATACATAAAGACACACCTTTAATCACGAGGAACAACCTAGTGCATGGGATATCAGATATTCAAACCTTCTTCAACTTTAGCACAACTACTCGATTCATCCATTATCAACCCACATACACATGTGCTTTGTTCCACTGCAACATGTGTATACTGTATATGTGATTCCTCCATCTGTAACCTGCGTATATATGTGCTTCACCCATCTGCAAACCACATATAACCTTAGAAAATTGGTACAATCACCTCTGTACACTTCACTATGGTCGACCTCCTTCCTCTTAGGACAAATTTTCCACCTTACAGACTTTTCCTTTGATGAGATCACCAATCCTCCTAGCACAAGTGCAGACCCACTTATGCTAGCTCCATTCCACAAACACACACTTGCTTGTATGTAAAATAAGAGATTCTTGATGTGTATTTATACTCTTCCAAGTAACTTCTTTACTTTATCTTTGAGTCGACCTATAACCTCTTGTTTGCCATAAATTTTCTCCTTTACTTGACTTTAGGGCCAACTTGTAACTTCTTTGACCTTAGATCTAAGGCTTCTTGACCATACTTCGAGGCTTCAACTTTTAGAGAGCATAACTTCTCAACCGTGAGGAACCACGTGGCATACCACCTATAGTTGGAATTAGATTGACAAGGACTATCATTCCAATGAGGTTTTGCATTCATTTGCAATGTCCTTCATACTTTTTTTCTTCAATTATCTTTGGGCTTCATGACCACACATCTGCAACTTCCTAATCACTTAACCATTTAACCATATTTCTAGGACTTCTTGTAGACTTCTTCAAAGAGTCTTCCCGTGAGGGCCATGCTTAAAGCTATGCCATAAGGGGACCACTTCGGAGACTTCTTCAAATAAACCCATCACTTCCAGAGGCTTCTAGAATTATTCTAGGGTTGACATCAATGACAATCAATTTTCCAACATGTATCATTGTCATATTGAACACAATCATTTTTCCATCGATCATTGGATGAAAGGTAGTTCTCTTTTGAAGCTTAGTGTCCATTAAATCCCACAAAGTTGACCAAAATTCCCCAAGAAAGTGGGAGTCTCAATAAGACATAATGGATGTGGGTAGACCAAAATGAACCCAAACATGATGGAAGAAAAAATGCGCAGTCCCTACTCTTGTCACATATTTCTTACAAGGCACTAAAACACACATTTTGCTAAATTTGTCCACAACAACACATACATAATCATGAATTTTCTTAGGCATAGGAAAACCCCGTATGGAATCCATAAACAAACTTTCCCATGGACGAGAAGGTACAAGAAGCGACATATACAAACCCTATTTTATGTTACTAGGTTTTCTAGTGGCACACATCACACATCCTTTTACATATTTGGACATAGTTTCATACATCAAAGGCCAATAAAAATAAGTTTATAACTAAGCTATTATTTTTCCTATACCAAAATGACTAGAAATGAGAGAAGTATGTGATTCTCTAATTACATAAAGTCTTTCACCTCGTGGAATACATATTTTACCAAGATGGTATAACAACTTGTCATGCACATGATAATATAATTCTTCCACTTTAGTACCATGCATTAGTGTTTTGTAAACATCCTTAAAATCTTCATCTCTAGCATAATGTTCAATGTAGCTTTCACGAGATAATGAATTACTCTGTAAAACAATGGATGCATTAATAGAAGGTCTAGATAACATATCGACAACTTTGTTTTGTATACCTTTCTTATACCCGATGACCAAATGGAATTGTTGCAAAAATCCCATCCATTGGAAATGTTGTGATTGTTCTAGCTTGGTTTGAGATTGGAGATAATGCAAAGGTTGATGATCTGTATGGATGGTTGTATCTTTTCCCATCAAATAATGTTTCTATTTCTTCACGCTCTAAACCAAAGCATACAATTCTTTGTCATAAGTAGGATAATATCTCATCGCACCAATGAATATATCATAATGGTAACAAACTGGTTTCCTCCTTTGTATTAACACCGTGCCCATGACATAATAACTTGCACCAGTTTCAATCTCAAATGGTTGTTATAAATTTGGAAATGATAGAACTAGGGTTGTACTGGTCGTTACATTCAATGTCTTGAAGGATTTCTATTGTTTACCACTCTAGTGAAAGACTTGCTTAGTACTTGTCAAAGCATGCAAATGAGATGCAATAAAAGAAAAGTTAGCAATGAAATTCCTACAATATTGAACTACCCCCAGGAACCTCCTAACTTTTGTTACATCATTAGGCTTAGGCCACTTTATAATGGCTTCATTTTTAGAGGGATCAATTTTTAATTCACAACCCTCTACTATATAGCCCAAATAAACTAAAGATTTTTTTCCCAAATTCACATTTTGACATCTTTAGGCATGATTTCTTCTTTTGAAAACATCTAAGACTTTCCTAACATGCTTTACATGATCTTCCCAACTTTTACTGAAAATAAATATATCATCTAAGTATACTAATACAAAATCATCTATGAATGGCCTACATATATCATTCATAACCCACATGAAAGTAGTGGAAGCATTACAAAGCCTAAAGGGCATAACCAACCATTCAAATAAACCTTGTTTTGTTTTAAAAGTAGTTTTCCAAATATCATCTTCATTAATCCTTACTTGATGATACCAACTTCTTAAGTCTAACTTAGTGAAATACGTTTCATTTGTTAATTGATCCAACAAATCATCAATATGAGGAAGAGGGTAATGGTTCTTCACCATAATTTTGTTCAATGTCTAGAAATCCACACACATTCTCAATGTACTATCTTTCTTTGGTACCAACACAATGAGTGATCCACATTGAGAAGTACTTGGTCGAATGACTCCTTTCTTGAGAAACTCTTGAACTTGCTTCTTTATTTCTTCATTCTCAAGCACATATAACCCACACATGCCAATGTTAGGAAGAGTTGCATCTTGCTGCAGCTAAAACACTTCATCATAGTTAGAAATAATCTTAACTAATCCATCTTTATATTTAGGATCACAGCCTTTAAGATCTTTAGATTTATCATCATCCTTAGCTTTTACAATCATGAGTACAAAATTCTAGCTTGCATTTACAATCCTTTTCATTTGTCCCGTAGTAACAAGAGACAAGTTAGTCTTCACATGATAGGCTATTACAATAAATTCAATTTGATCCTTTGTAAGATGATACCTTTTCTCCTCCCTATAGAAGATAACTTTCCTTTCATACAAATAAAGACTTCCCAAAACAATTCCACAAATATCAAGTGGTACGACATCTAACTCTATGTCATCTATGAACTTATAGGTGACTACAAATCTGAGCTTACACTGTTTAGAGACGTGTAACTTAGCATCTTCACATACCTATCCTAAAGGATATGGTTTTGGATGAGGTTTAGTTACAAGTCTCAATGTATTAACAATTTCGTCATAAATGAGATTAGCTTGTCAACCACTATCAAAGAGTGTATAAATCTTAGTATGTTTTAAGATTACTCTAATATGGTATAGTTCACGTCTTTTGCTTTCATCATGCATTAGTGCTAGAACTAGCAGAAGAAGATGTACCTTGTATTTCCATGGCCATGATATTGGTTTCATTACCTAAATCCAATCCAAGATCCTGTTGGATTGTAGTTGTGGTCTTCTTATTACCCTTCTTATTTCTGAACCTCTTTGGCCTTAATTTTGGATGAAGTTTCCAACATTTGGCCTCAACATGTCCTTCCTTTTTGAAATGTGAACATGAAGGCTTCTCATCTTATTTCTTCACTATGGTTGTGTTGAGTTCTCAACAAATCCCCTTCATTTTTAGAAAAAATAAATCCCCCCCATTAAATTTTGAAATTATTGTCTTCTTCTAGTAACTTGATCTTACTTTTCTTAATTTGACGGGGTGGTTTTATGGTTAGACAATTTATTTCCTTTTTTCGTTGTTTTAGTATTTTCATTTTGAGTGATTTTATAATTACTTTTTTTTTTCATGGGGTGATGACTTGGTGAAATGATGTTGTTAGAATGAAGCCATGAAAGGGTGATTGGTGTAATTATGTGCATGTTTTGAAAGAAAGAAAGGAATCATTAAATGCATGTTTTCTAAGAAATATGAATGTTTTGTAGCTTAATGATCATGATTTTGGTGATTAATTTGTTGTGTCATGAAAGACAGTTGTATTGTCACGTTTTCCTTGCATGCATAATGATTCTGCCATTTGATTCTATTTCCTTCTAATCATTTAATCTTGTTTATACACTCACAAGTACTCATTGGAATGATTTTATACCTCTGTCAGGTTATCTTAATGTTTTGACATTTTCGACATGATTTGGTTTTCAATACACAATTGAGTCAACTCGTCATTTTGGAAGATTAAAATAATTCATTTAAAAGTTAAATATTAAGGAGGTTAATCTGCATCTTGAAAGAACACATATTAAAAAATGAAGATGAGCAAATAGTTTTTAGTTTGAATAATGCATCATTTTTTATGGGCCTTAAACTTATGTTAAAAAAATATGCCTTTTTCACAATTTTATACTTTTTGGCAAGTTGAAATAACTCAATTAAGGCTTATTCATAGGAAAATCAATATGGATATTCAAAGAACACATCTAAAACATTTTCAACGAGCTTGCGGTTTTCAATTTGGGCAAACCATCAAATTTTACGAAGCGTAAACTTTAGTTTAAAAATTATTTCTTACACTTTTTCCCTTTCATAAATTTGGTTATCTTCGCTTTTGGGTCATCGTGATTTTAGGTTTATGGATGTCCAGGATATTATTTCAATTACTTAAAAATTGGATCCATTTCCTACCATAGAAAAATGTAAAATAGCCTTCTCATCGGTCAACTTCGCTTGAAAATAAATATGACTTTTCCTTGATTTCCCTTGAGATTTTATTTTTTTTTTATTTTTTTCTGTATGCACTTTGAAAAAATATAATGATTTTTGGTATAATATTTTGAATAAGGTTTTGATATCTTATAATAATAAAAAATAAAAATAAAACTTTACTTATATTAGTCAACATTGGAGTATAAATAGTTTTATGTGAGATATTTTCTTTATTTGATCATTTAAATGTATATACGATTCAAATATATAATTTTAATGCATATTAGGGTTTCTTTGGAAAATCACTCATGACGATTTTCATGAGATTGTATGTCACTAGATAGTGGAAAATGATTGTGGGTGATTTCCATGACAAAGAGATACAAATAAAATTGCCATGAAAATGAAAGGAGAGAGGTCGCAACCAACTCCAACTCATGACAATCACAAATGAAAGAGGGGTATTGTTAGGACCATACAATGTACCTTTTTGCTCACACTTTTTGCTACCTTTACACCCTTGTTTCACTCACATTTAAACTCACATTATCACCTTACCCTATCTTTCTAAAGGTATACAACATCTCTTCTCTTTACTATACATTTAATCTGTTTTGCATATAATTTTACATTACTCTCGTACTTAACCGTTGATCAGAAATGTATAAGTGCTAAAACAGTTCGAACTGTAGATTAGCATTGAGGTCTGTTGCTAAAAAAACTAAAGCACACAAACCCTATGGCTGAAACAGTCTGTGAACTACGATGCTGAAACAACAACTCACAGAAGAAGCTGTTACACTCTCCGTGGTCTACGATGCTGAAACAACAACTCACACAGAAGAAGCTGTTACACTCTCCGTGGTCTACGATGNCATTTAATCTGTTTTGCATATAATTTTACATTACTCTCGTACTTAACCGTTGATCAGAAATGTATAAGTGCTAAAACAGTTCGAACTGTAGATTAGCATTGAGGTCTGTTGCTAAAACAACTAAAGCACGCAAACCCTATGGCTGAAACAGTCTGTGAACTACGATGCTGAAACAACAACTCACAGAAGAAGCTGTTACACTCTCCGTGGTCTACGATGCTGAAACAACAACTCACACAGAAGAAGCTGTTACACTCTCCGTGGTCTACGATGCTGGAACAACAACTCACACAAAGCTACTACACTCTCTGTGGTCTACGATGCTGAAACAACAACACAAAGCTGTTACACCGACCACAACAGCCACACCTTGAGCCAGAATTAGCCATCACTGCTGCGTGAGACCACGTGCTGAAACAATCAGAACGTAAATCTCGTTGCTGAAACAACCCGCGATTTGCGATGTCGAAACAACATACAACAACAGTAAGAAGATAAATAAAGAAGCTGTTACTCCAGCCGCAACAACAACACCTCACTCAACACCTTTTCAACTATTGTAATAGCATTCTGTTACGGGAGAACAGGATATCCTATTCCTATATCTGACTAAGAATATGATTCATATATACACATGTAGTTTGTTGATCAAATTGTATCGAGAGGATTCTCCTCTTTAAATAAGGGGAAATCAACATTAGATAGGGACCTTCTTCTGAACTAAGGATTTACAGAGAGGGACATGTTTTACTTCAGATTGTAATGTAACACAGTTGACAAATGAATAAAAGATTGTTCTGAGCATTTCTCTCTAGTTCCTTTCGTTTCAGGGGAATCTTGTGAGAAGGGAGGGCCCACCTTCTTCACAATATTCACCCGTTAGCTTTGTAGTGTGTTAGTGTCATTTATGTTCATGCCTTGATTAAATTCCGTTTTGCTGAAACACTACTTTACCGAACTCTGTTTTGCTGAAACTATGCTTTACTATTTGTTACATTGTTTTCATATGATTCATGCTTGGGTAACTATTAATCATTCTAGTTAGCATTCTTGTTTGGCGAATTTATGAAAGTGTGATAATCGGGGACACGTGCTGAAGATTCCTGCTTGGGGAATAGGGTATTGTTCTCTGTTAAAAGATAGATAACCTTAAGTGTGTGTCAATCATTTCAATTAGCAATGAGTTTATGAAAGTGTGATGACCAGAAACAGGTGCTGAAGATTCCTGCCTGGTGAATAGGGTCCTGTTCTTTGTTAAAGATAGTTAGCCTTCAGTGTGTGTCAATTATTTCAGTTAAGCAATGAGTTCATGAAGTGTGATGATCGGAAACAGGTGCTGAAGATTCCTTCTTGGGGAATAGGGTCCTGTTCTCTGTTACAAGATAGTTGGTCTTTCCTGTTGCAACATCTTGTTGTTATTTTAAATGTAATCCAGGATTCTTTAATTAATCATTCCTTTAAACTTTGAACTCTGTAATAGGTAGGTTGCTTTCCTATAATTCAAGTTAGAACTTCAGTCTGTTCAAGGCAAACTGTGATTAATATATTTTTACTACAACTCTAGGTTGCTTTTGAGATTGAGCATATATAGTGTGTGATTACCTTTGAAATAAACAGACTTCCCTGGGTTGAAAATTTATGTGGCATTTGATTGTTTAATTAAATAAGCAATTATAGTGACCAACATTTTGGTGTCGTTGCCGGGGAAGGTAATTATAGATTTCAAAAGCACTTATGATTTTTCAGATACAAAGATTGCATGAGAGGACGCTGAGACCCCAAAGATACTGACCCTACAGGTGGCAGGGGCAGAGGAAGAGGAGGAAGAAAGACTTATATTGATGCGATTATATCAAAGTATGAATCTGCTACTCAATGACCAAACTCTCGGAAACAAAAATCCCAGTCTTCATTTCAAGCAAAATTTGAAATAGGGAAAGAAGTTTGGAGTCATGAGATAGTCGAGAAACCAGCAGGAAACATTGAGGACAGAGCAAGCGTAGCAGGGGAGCAGATAGAAGAAAACATGGATGAGTACAATGAAGAATTGCATCATGAAGAACAAGCATGTCCTGAAGGAGAGGTAAATGATGAAAACTCTTTCTCCACATTAGGATTTCCTATTGGTGATCTTCCTAGAGGGTTAGCCCCCATGAAGAACATTCCACTCTTAGCACTACCTAACTTTCATGGGTTGTCTTCAGAGGATCCTGATGAATTCCTTTTTGAGTTTGATATATTATGCAGAAGTTATGATTACATTTCCAATGCTAAAAAATTAAAGCTATTTCCAGCAACATTGAAAGGAAATGCACTAAGATGGTTCATGAGTCTTGGAGGCCATGTAATCACAACATGGGACCAAATGAAACATAAATTCCTGAATAAATACCAGGACTATTGCCGAACAAGAGAAAAAAGGGAGGAACTATTTAAGATGATGCAGAAAGAGGATGAAAATCTGGAGGACTTTGTAGAAAGGCTACAATATAATCTACAAAGATCCAGTCACCCGAATGTAAGTAAATATATTCTTAAAACTATATTATTAAAAGGAGTAAGGGATGACTGTCTAGATATGTTGAATATGCTTGGAAAAGGGGACATATCTAAGGAATCATACGATGAAATTGTTAACTTATGTAAAATATGTTCAAGAGGAGCTTCAAGAAATAGATCAAATAACAGGGATACCACATTTTCAAGAGTCCAAAAATCAGCCAGTGGGGGAGCAACAAGAGCCGAAATAGGTAATTTACTTGAAGGTTTTAAAACTGAAATGTTAAGCTCTTTTGCCTCACAAATTGACACCCTGCAGATTCAAAAGAAGCAAGCAGAAGCAGAAGCAGCTCTGTCCATCTTTTGTTCTAAATGTAGAGACAAGCACCCACGAAGGGAATGTCCATTGGACAAGAAGCCAATCTGCACCATCTGTGATAATGATCATGAAACTCAACAATGTCCTTCTCTACCAGGAATCAAGGCAGCATTACAACCAACTGATGAAAAAGCTGAAGCTGTCTATCTGTTGACACAGAGAAGGCAATGGCAACTGCAGGGACAAGGTATGAATCCTAACATGCCATTTACATCTTCTAATCGTTGGAATAACTATCTTTCTTTCAATCAAATGAATTACCCTCCCTATAATCAAATGCAATATCTAAATCAAATGAATTACCCACCCATGCAACAAATTAACCCACCCTTTGTTGATCCATCAATGTGGACTCCTTGGCCTCCACAACAACAACAACCATATCATAACCAATGGAATCCAAATTGGAGAGGACAACAACCCCCCTTCCCAAATCAATTACCTCAATCACAATTTCTGCAACCACTCTCCTTACCAATAGGTACTCCACCAAACAATCAAATAATGAGGCCCCAACTACCTGTACAACCCAACCGTAACCCCAATAATAAAGTTGTGCAGTGCATTGATATTCATAACCAGCCTACACTTTCTCTTCTCCCTGCGCAATACAATGATATTCATTTATGATCTGGGAGAATAGTAGAACCTATCATAGCTGATGTTACCTCTTCTAATAAAGAGGAAACAAAAGAGCATTATGTACCTGAAGAGGTACAATCATCCTCTAACACTGCTGCAGAAACAACAAAACCACCATTTCCTGAGCGTTTAGCTTTGACTAAAATGCTTGAGCCACCGACTTTCAATATTCTAGGGGAACTACAAAATCTTTATGTCAAAATCCCTCTATTACAAGCACTCCGAGATGTACCAATTTATGCCAGGACTATGCAAGACATTTGTGTTAAGAAACATGGTTTGATGAGTCTATGCTCCCTTTATAGGTAGATAAATGTATTGAGATGTAATAAAGGTCCAATATTAATAAAGACCTTTCAATAAAATAGAATAGTAGGATGTAAAGAGAGACCTAATAGAAGCTTAAAACTTCTAAGAAGGGATCTTCCTCTAGATGCTTCTTTTAGTATATAAATAGAGGTCGAGGAATTATGAAAGGAACCTAGCTTGGATGTGTGTATTATGCTTGACATTTTGCTTTCGATTGGAGGTTACCCTCGAGAGAAGGGCACATGAACATTGCTATATCTGAATCAAGTGCTTTGAAATTTACGTTCAAATTGCTATTTACATTTGCTATTTCGGTATATCATTTATTGTATTGTGAAGATTATCTTTGGATAATTCCTTTGTTGATACATTATTTACAGCATTTTAGGTTACGATACATATTTTATATATACGGTATCTTGCAAGTGGTATCGAGGCACTTTCCTTGGTAGAAATTGTGGGTATTTTTTGTAGAGACGTATTCCGTCTTTAAGCCATGAGATCTATCGTTCTGGCGCATAAACCAGCGGTTGTGGGATTCATACATGTTGGAAATACAAGTGGTTCTTAAGTGCGTTTGTTGGCTGCCTTGTAACCCTGTTGGGTACCCGCCGAGTGGTAGCATCAGACTGACACACGATATGCAGTTGGCCTAGATTTCTGCGAAGCCTACTGTAGATAAACCTATGACCCCAGCCGGGGCCCATATAGTGTCACCGAGTGACACTGAGGGAAAGATACTCTCTAGTACACACAGGTAGTGGGTAGTATGGCTAGGGGTGCAGTCTATCCTCCTTAGTTAGTACTTTGAGATATTGGACCGAGTACTACTTATTGGACCTCACTTGTATATGAGAGAGCTATAGCACGGGGCAAACCCTTATGCAATGAACCCTTGAATACCTAACCCTTGGGAACATAAACAACAATTTAAACAGATTACTCTGTGAGATCTATTAACCATCTGTGGGTTGCTAAGTAAATACTTTCTACTTCAGAATTTGGGGATTTGATGACTGAAGCATTCTTCAGACAAAAAAAAAAAAAAAAAAAAAAAAAAAAAAAAAAATCTCTTCCATTATTTGAGACCTATTCCATGAACTCATCTCTTCGCCCTCATCACTTTCCCCGCCATCATTTTAAATTTTGACCCATACACCCTTTTGATCATCCATTTTCCTGTTATTTGAGACCTCTTCCATTAGACTCATCTGCCGCCCTTATCACTTTCATCATATCATCATTTTTACGCAAAAAAAAAAAAAAAAAAAAAAAAAAAAAAATTGACCCCACAGCTCCTTTTAGTCACTCGTCATCATGGTCCATACCCGTAACAAGAACTAGAGTCTAGCTTCAACACACCCTACAACATGGTTCCGCGAGACCAACAAGAAGTGCAACAACTCCTTGCCTGTACCTCCGTGATACCTCATAGATACATCGATCAGGTATGCGTCTGCGGTGCGCCAATAGTGAGTCAAAAATGAGGCGGAATCATGCGTTTGTAGCCCTGCACCAACTCAAAATCCCTCTCGATGATGATGTACCCAAAAAAGACTGAAGGTGAAACCTCTTCCCCATTCCTTTCAATACATCACTTTTCCAGGGACGCTCGCCTTCCGCGGGTGGATGTGGCCTGGTGATGGCTCGGACCCCGCTGGTTGGGTCCGCAAACGGAACATTACTTCTCCCTCTACAACATTACGGATGACTGGGCCAAAACTTGATTATGGTGTTCTCCATCTTGATCAAGAGCGCTGGCAATGGTAGCAATGGAGCTTCCCGTCAGGATATATTGCTTGGACCCAATTTGTTCTTGAGCTTTGCCTTGACGGCTTTGACACTAACACCAACCATTTGGGCGTTTGATAAGTGGAAGCAATCGGGAGCCGCAGGTTGAAGATTTCATAGGCGCATTTCGGCGTTACCGGCTTTTTTTGAGGCAGAGGGGCATGGTAGAATTGCCTTCTTCGCTGAGTGCTTCATCGGTAGCCTCAAAGGAGGAGGTTGAGGCCATGTTCTCATGGCTCGGCTCACGACTTGGGTGGAGGCTACCAAAAACGAAAACGAATTTGTTTCCTCTCAAAACCCGGCGCCTTCAGCACCAGCGCGCTAAATTGACAAACCCACTACTCCCTCTGCTCCCCTAAAATCCAAAAACTGACCCGGGCTGAAATGTTTGAAAGACAACTCAAAGGCCTCGTTATTCTTGTGATGACAAATGTTTCCCAGGGCCACAAATGTAAGGAACAAAATGCTTGTAGTACATCTACGAGGGATATTCAAAGGAAGGCGATGATGACACTTCCCGATTTTGAATCACCCGAGACTTACGAAATAAACCCTCCTTCCGACCCTCTGCCGAGGAAGGAACCCATCATTTCCCTCAAAATCTCACCGGCTTCTCTGCACCCGAAACTCTCAAACTAATCGGTTATATCAAACACCAAAAGGTCATCATCTTAGTTTGATAGTGGCAGCACCACAACTTTATTCATCGCCCGCGTAAGCCCAAAGGAAACCTTTGCTATATCCATCAGCATTAATAATTTCCAAATCCTTAGTTGCCAATGGGAATATGGAAATGTGGAGGCTATTTGTGAAGTAATAGATCTCAAATGGTGACCTACAACCTCAAATCTAATGTTTGCTATTGACATGGGAGGTTGTGACATTGTGTTAAGGTCTTTGAATAACCGAACCTTGGGTCCCCATTCTCATGGACTTTCAAAATTTAACCATACCAATTCAAAGTGACCACAAACATAATTCCAAGGAAAAATCGCTGCCGGGTTCTCACGAAATCATCGAGTTCTCATCGCATGGAGAAATTGCTCAAAAGGTCATTCGGTGTCATAGCCCAACTCCATGCCATTCAATACGAGATCCCACCACGTGCCCCAAGACCTCCAAAACCATCTTGTCTAAACATCAAAGCAGTCTTCTCCACTCCCCAAGGACTTCCCCTTCCAGCGGTGTCCATGATCATTCCATTTCCCTTGTCCGGAAGCCTTCCCCAACATACGTCCATATCGCCACCTTGAAAAATGAAATTGAAAAATGGTCGAGGAACTCCTTACGCCGGTGTCATCCGTCCTAGCCGCAGTCCTTACTCCTCTCGATTAAATTATGGTCCTTAAGAAGAAGGTTCTTGGCGCATGTGTCACGACTTCCGTGCCCTCAATAAACTCACCATCAAGAACCGAATTCGGTAGGTCATTGATGACCTCTAGATGAAGCCCGAGTGGTGCCCAATTCTTCACCATGACTTGATCTTAAATTTCGGGCTATTACCAGATCTGTATGAAAGAGTCGACATTCCTAAAAGGCGGCCTTTTCGCGCACTCATGAGGGCCACTACAATTTTTGGTCATGCCCTTTGGGTTGTGTAGCGCCCTCCACCTTCCAACCTCATGAACCATATTTCGTCCTTTTTCTTGATCATTTTGTCCCCTGGATTTTCTTTGTGATATCCTCATATATATAGCAAG
The DNA here is from genome assembly GCA_010110895.2 of Picea sitchensis. Lineage (NCBI taxonomy): Eukaryota > Viridiplantae > Streptophyta > Pinopsida > Pinales > Pinaceae > Picea > Picea sitchensis. The sequence goes on from SNQJ01S0193765.1 coordinate 36,957, forward strand.
ACATGGAAGACCCTTCGACTCATGTGGATAAAGTCCTCTGCCTACCGCTGGCTTTTGACTTTTCCTCAAACGGTCAAATGTGCTTTTAGTGCATCGAAGTCGAATAGGACCATCTAGTGGGCAAGGATAGCGTCCAGGTGGACAGAAGCGATGAAACCATGCAAGATTGGCGCACCTAAGACTCTCAAAAGCAAGTGGTTTTGGAGCCTCGCGGGATATTATCGCCAAATTAGTCAAGAACTAACAAGGAAAGATTACACGGCGCATTCCTTAAGAATAAATCCTTCACTTGGACCCCAGCGGCTGATCAAGCTTTCCAAACTTTAAAGATGGCCATGTGCACCACTCCGGTTCTGGCTCTCGGACTTCACAAAGACGGTAATGTTGAATCGATACATCGGGGAAAGGTGGGTATCCTTATGCAGAGAGTGCGACCTTCACGAGCAAACAAGCTGTCGAAAATTTGGGAAACCTGTTATGAAAAATAAATGTTGGCGTTTTTGCATGCAGTTGAATTATGCGTCCTTATCTCTTGGGGCAACGCTTCCAAATTAAAATTGATGATTGTAGCCTCAAGTATTTTTTTTTTGGAACAACGCATTTCCTCCGCAGAACAACAAAATGGGTCCACTAAGCTCTTTGGCTATGATTATGAGATAATTTACAAGAAGGGCAAAGAACATGTAGTGGCGGATGCAGCATCGAGGAAATATGAAGACGAGGGATCCCCTTTTTCTCTTTCCTTCCATTGCCGCGAGGAGTGGCTACAAGGCATTGCGCAAGAATAGGTACCAAGACCCCAAAAGCTTCGCATCTAATTCAATGGCCCCGAAGAACAAGGCATGAGCTCCCCGAGTACTCTTGGCCGGGATGAGCTTGATACGGGTAGTTGTATTTAAAGTAAAACAATCAAGCTCAAATCCTTTGTCTTGTATCCGACTTCGTAACACACCGCAGCCGGGGCACTTTCGAGGAGTTCACTAAAACATATGACGAGTTAAGCGTTCCTTTTTAGGATGGTATGAAACGGGACATCCGTCGGTTCAGCTAATTTGAATGTGAGGTATGCCAAAAGCGCCAACAGGGAGAAGCTTGATCAAATCTCAGTGGAGCTCAACGCTTCCAATTTCCCTGACTGGAAGGATATATCTATGGATTTTATTCTGGGGCTTGCCATCCCGGTAATAAGTAATTGATAATGGTGGTGGTCGATCGCCTCTCAAAGTATACACATTTTATTAATACTTCCCCACCACATTCTTTGCATCTGGGTATTTAACTTCATGGACGGGTCTTCAAGCTTCATGGCATGCCAAAATCTATTGTTTTACGACCCAACTTTCTAAAGCAATTTTTGGCAGGAGAACTCTTTAAGTTACAAGGCACACAATTGCATCTACCATTTCGGCTTATCATCTGACGGATGGTCAAGCGAGTCGTCAACAAGTGTTGGAAACCTATATGAGGTGCTGCATCGGAAAAACAACACCGATGGGCTCAATGGTTACCCCTCGCCGAATGGTGGTACAACACTTCATACCATCACGACCACTGCATGACTCCTTTTGGGCGGTTTATGAATGACCTCCGTCGGTTCTCTCCCTGCACGGTACCTCGAAGGTCGAGCCGTTGAATACTGCCGGTCCGAGCAGATATCGCCATTTACCCTTAAAGAGAATTTGGTCATGGCGTGTAGAATGAAGCGACAAAGCGAGATCGGATTCATTTCCGGAGCGGCAATTTGTAGAAGGGGATCAGGTGTTTCAGCGGCTACAACCATATAAGCAAACTTCCCACTCAGGCGATGCGATTAATACGAGGGAAGCTAGCACCCAAATTTTATGGCCCACCCACCGGTGATTCGCGTAGGACAAGTTGCATATCCAGTTAGCTCTACCCGGTCGGTCGAAGCTACATCACGTATCTCACAGCAGAAGAGGTGGTGGAACTAGGTGCTAAATTTAAACCAACCTTCCAGAATTAGCGAAGAAGGATCCATTTGGCTACAACCCGAGCAGTTTTGGACCAGAGGGCCATAAAGCACAACGTCCGGTAGTCACATCAAAGGGAAGTGCTACCGTGCGATTGGAAAGATATGACTTCAGCGGATGCCACTTGGGAACCGACTACCATTCTGCGGCCGGTTCACATCTCAAATATGAGGACAAAGTGTTTTTAGAGGCCCGGACTGTTAGGTCTAACCCTTTATAGGTAGATCAATGCATTGAGATGTAATAAAGGTCAATAAAGACCCTTCGGAAATAGAATAAGGCGGATGTAAGAAGACCTAATAGAAGCTTCAGCCTAGAGGATCTTCCTCTAGATGCTCTTTGTAGTATAAATGAATTCGGTATGAGAACCCTATCTTGGATATTATTGTAACGGTACTTTCGATTAGAGGTTAACCCCCTCGGCGAGAAGAGGAGCCACATGTGAACATTGCTATCGAATCAAGTGCTATTTATCTGATTCAAAGTGCTATTTGTTGCTATTTAAATTATCATTTACATTATTGTGAAGATTATGCTGGATAATTCCAGCGATACGTTATTTCTAGCATTTTAAGTTTACGTTACGCATATTTTATATGTCACGGTATCTTGCATACTTCACCTATTTCACAATCAAATAATTGAGACCCGACTACGTACAACCTAACTAACCCCAATAATAAAAGTACATGCGGTGCGTGGTATTTATAACCGACCCTACATTTTCTCTTCTCCCAGCAATGCAATGATATTCATTTTACGATCTAGGAGAATAGTAGAACCTATCATAGGCGATGTTACCTCTTGGATAAAGAGAACAAAAGCATGATGTACCCGAAGAGGTACAATCAACCTCTAACAATCTTCTTTGAAACATCAAAACCACCATTTCTTGAGCATTTAGCTTTGACTAAAAAGCCTGAGCCACCTGCTTTCAATATTCTAAGGTAATTACGAAATCTTTATGTCAAAATTCCTCTATTACAAGCGCTCCGAGATGTACCAATCTATGACAGGACAATGAGAGGCAATACGTGTTAAGAAACACAGCGGTAGGAAAATTAAGGATCCCCTCACGGTCCATGTTATGGGTGACTTGTCACTAATGTCAGATGAAGTTCTGATTAAATAATGGTGATCGACCACCCTACCGTCTGATTTAAAATTGGAAAAATGATATTCGAGTCACGGTAGACTTAGGTGTCGCTATCAATATCATGACTCCTTTGAAACCTCATCAACTGCTACAATACCAAAATGAAATCAGAACACCCCAACTATCCTAGAATTAGGCCGGCCGCTCCACAATCAAGCTGGGAGGAGTCATCGAAGATCTAATTATCTCGATTGGAATCACAGGATAATTCCAGGTGACTTTGTGGTATTACAACCTAAAAAAGAGTTGGGGGCCACCCTCTAATTTTGGGAAGGCCTTGGCTAGCCACAACTAATGCTTTGCTTGTTTGTAGATTGGGTTCAATGACAATTTCCAACAGTTATGAGACTAAACAACTCACCCTCTACCCTCATGCTACACCCACGATTAATAATGATAATTACGTATGGGTAGACTTTGATGATCAACTTACTCAACCCATCTTAACTATCGGACCAAACTCTAAGCCTTAAAGGCAGCCACAGGATGAAGTAATTAAATTTTTTATTTGTGAACCCTCCTCTATGAATCTAGAAACTCACAACCAACTAGCTGCACTTTGGAGTCAGATAATCAGGAAAAAACTTAACTCTGAAAACCCACATCAAACATCAGCCACCATCTCTTCTAAAAAGCATACCAGTAGAAATTAAACCTAGAAAAACACTGAATATAAACCCAAACTTGACAGTTGTTGAAACACAACAATTAATGAAGTTACTTCTTGAAAATAAAGAAGCATTAGCATGGGACTATCTAGGATATGAAAGGAATCTCTCTGAATTATGTACTCATCATTATATATATTAAGGAAGATTGTCGGTGATGCAATCTCAATGATGGGCCAGACCTAATTTAAGAGAAATTCCTAAAGAAGAACTTCAAAAATTGCTCAATCTGAGGGTTTATATATCCTATATCGAACAGCCGGTGAATGGGTGTCCCGTTGGTAATAGTTCCTAAGAAAAATGGAAAATGGAAGTATGTGTGGATTATAGAGCCTTAAACAAAGCAACTCAAAAAGACCACTTCCCACTAACATTCATTGGTCGGGTGTTAGATAGTTTGTCGAGGGAAGAAATTTTTCTCATTTTTAGATGGTTTAGTGGGTACAACGGATCAAAATTGCACATCAAGATCAAGATAAAAACCACTTTAGCAACCCTTGAGGGTACTTTTACTTATAAGTTCTCCCATTTTGGATATGTATTAGCACCAACAATAACCTTTCAAAATGAGTTATAGGAATCTTGCTCATTATGCTTAATGACTCTATGGAAATTTTTATGGATGACTTTACCCTTATGGTGTTTCTTTTTCGGGAAGCACTACAAAACCTTGAGAAAGTACTTAAACAATGTATACAAGCCCACCTCTCTTTAAGGTACAGAAAATGCCATATGATGATGAATTGAAGAGGAATAGTGCTTGGACATTTTATTTCATCTCAAAGGAATTGGTGGACCATCCAGATAAGTCATTAAATATATTCCCTACTCCCAAGAGCCCAAGCGGTAAAAAAGTTTTCTAGGACATGATGGATAATACAAAAGATTTGTCAATTTTTTTTCAAAATAGCTTCTCCCATGTTTATTATTCTTGTTAAAATGTAAATTTCAAATGGATTCATTGCTTGCGAAGGAAGCATTTAATACACTTAAACTGTGGTTTATCTACAACTCCTATTCTTAGAGGACTCGATTGGACACTTTCCTTTTCATCTATCCTCTGATGCTTTAGATACTACAATAGGAGATATCTTGGGACAAGAAGAAAATCATCTCCCTTATGCTATTTACTTCATTAGCAAAGAATATGACTTACGAATTAGGTTATCTGATTCTTGAAATGAATTTTAAGCAGTTATCTATGCTATTAATAAATTTAGACATTACATCAGTGGCTACTCTATATACTTTCCTGATTCTGATCACTCAACTATCAAATATCTAATGAACAAACCTATCACAAGCCTTCGAGTCACCAAATGGTTACTAATATTGCAAGAATTTGACATTACAATTGTAGATAGACGAGGAAGAAATGTAGTTGTTGATTTCCTTTCTCGGTAAAAACCTGATGATGATACCCCAATAGATGATTCATTTCTTGATGAATATCTATTTGCATTATCTTCATACCTTAATTGTCTGGAACATAAGCTAACTACTTGGTTGAGAGTTTGCCTATCCCACCGAGAAAAGAAGAATCATTGTAAATTACTTTCAGTATATATTTGGATAAGTGGGTGTCTTTTTCCACACAGGACTTGATCACAAAATCTGAAGGTGCATTAGAGAAGATGAGGTTTATAACCTACTAAAAGCTTGTCATGATGGCCTTGTGGAGGGCATTTTCTTGATTAAAGAACAACACATAAAATCCTCGTTATGGGGTATTATTGGCCCCTCACTTTTAAAGATGCAAAGAAATATGTCAGGATTTTTGTGATAGTTGCCAAAGAATCGGCCAACCTAATCATAGAGATGAAATGCCATTAAACCCCAGATAGTACTTGAACCATTCGAATGGGCCTTAGACTTTGTAGGATCCATTAACCCCCCATCCAATAAAAAAAAGTTTACATAGTGGTGCACTTACAGTTATATGACCAAATGGGTGGAAGCTAAAGCACTCCATAGAGCTATTGAAGAAGCGGTTCTAGATTTTTCTATTTGAAGACATCTTCATCAGATTTGGAGTGCCAAGAGGGTGATTCTGGATGAATTCTCAGCCTGCTTCTCATGGTTTAAAGTACCCTTCAAAATATCATATTGACATAGAATGATTTCGACATGTCACCCCAAACCAATGGGCCGAATTGGAAAACAAGTGGGACGTCGAGATCCATTCTCAAAAGCAGGTGAGAGGAAAAGCGAAGGAGTGCAGTCTCGCAGGGCTCCACAATGACATTATGGGCCTACAAAACTACATGGAGAAATGCTACTGAGGGATTCTCGCCTTATGAATATGTTTATGGAAAAAAGTGTTGTCTTTCCTAAAATGTTAAGCTCTTTTGAAAACAGCGACGGTAAATATGTCCATATTTTTGTTCTAAATCACGAGACAAGCACTTACGAAGGGAATGTCCATTGGAAAAAAATCCAATCTGCACCATTTGTGATAAATATCATGAAACTCAACAATGTTCATCTTTACCAAGGATCAAGGTAGAATTACAACCAAGCCCATTATGAAGAGGCGCAAATATAGGCAGGAGCAGGCACCAGGACATGATTCATGCCATTTGCCGCTGCTGAAATGGTGGGAGCAAAGCTTGTAAGCAACAGGCTCAGAGCCGGATGCACTTTCGAGCTCCGACCGCGGCCATCCAAAATCGATGGTACCCACTTATGCAACAAGCTAATCAGCCCTTTGTTGATCCGTAATGTGGACTCAACTTGGCCTCCATAACAACAGCAAACATATCAGAACCAATGGAATCCAAATTGGGGACAACATTTGGATTCCTATCAATTACCTCAATCCTGATTTGCGACCTCTCCTTACCATCGGTGCTCCGCACAACAATCAAATGATGAGGCCCATCTACTGGCTGGCTAACCTGCTTAGTATGCTTGTGCGGTGCATTGATATTCATAACCATCCTACATTTTCTCTTCTCCTGTGCAATGCAATGATATTCATTTACGATTTGGGAAAATAGTAGAAGCTATCATTTTTTATGTTACCTCTTCTGATAAAGTGGAAACAAAAGAGCATGATGTACTGAAGGTACACTCATCCTCTAACAATGTTCTTTGAAACAACAAAATCACCATTTCTGTTGTTTGGCTTTGACTAAAACGCCTGAGTCACTTGCTTTCAATCTTCTAGGGGAATTACAAAATATTTATGTCAAAATTATTCTATTACAAGCACTCCGAGATATACCAATTTCCAATGCCAGGACTATGCGTGACATTTGTGTTAAGAAACACAGTAGGAAAATTAAGGATCCCCCTCTGGGAGAATAGTAGAACCTATCATAGCCGATGTTACCTCTTCTGATAAAGAGGAAACAAAAGAGCATGATGTACCTGAAGAGGTACACTCATCCTCTAACAATGCTGCTGAAACAACAAAATCACCATTTCCTGAGCGTTTAGCTTTGACTAAAACGCCTGAGTCACTTGCTTTCAATCTTCTAGGGGAATTACAAAATATTTATGTCAAAATTATTCTATTACAAGCACTCCGAGATGTACCAATTTATGCCAGGACTATGCGAGACATCTGTGTTAAGAAACCTGGTAGGAAAATTAAGGATCCCCTCACAGTCCATGTTATGGGTGACCTGTCCACACTAATGTCAGGTAAAGTTCCCCCAATTAAATATGGTGATCTCGGTCACCCTACTGTCTCAGTACAAATAGGAAAAATGATAATCCTTCGAGTCCTGGTAGAATTAGGCGCCACTATCAATATCATGACTCTGGAAACCTCACAAGTGCTACAACTACAAAATGAAATCAGAGACACCCCAACTATCCTAGAATTAGCTGAACGCTCCACAATCAAACCAGAGGGAGTCATTGAAGATCTAATTATCTCATTGGAATCTTGGAATTATCCAGCTGACTTTGTGGTATTACAACCTAAAACAAAGTTGGGGGGCCACCCTTTAATTTTGGGCAGGCCTTGGCTAGCCACAGCAGATGCTTTCATCAGCTGTAGATCAGGTTCAATGACAATTTCCAACGGTTACGAGACTAAACAACTTGCCCTCTACCCTCACGCTACACCCTTGATTAATAATGATAATTCTATATGGGTAGACTTCGATGATCAACTTACTCAAACCCATCTTGATTATCGGACAAGCTCTAAGCCTTAAAGACGCCACTGAGGATGAAGTAATTAATAATTTTATTTGTGAACCCTCCTCCGTGACTCCAGAAACTCACAACCAGCTAGCTACACTATTGGAATCAGATAATCGGGAAAACCTTAACTCTGAAAACCACCTCAAACATCTGCCACCCTCTCTTCTAAAAGCATACCAGTAGAAATTGAACCTGGCAAAACACTAAACATAAACCCCAACCTGATCGATGCTGAAACGCAAAAATTAATGAAGTTACTTCTTGAACATAAAGAAGCATTTGCTTGGGACTATACAGAGATGAAAGGAATCTCTCCCGAATTATGTACTCATCGTATATATATCAAGGAGGACTGTCGATTGATCTGCCAATCTCAACGACGAATGAACCCTAATTTAAGAGAGATCCTTAAAGAAGAACTTCAAAAATTTCTCAATGCAGGGTTTATATATCCTATATCAGACAGTGAATGGGTGTCCCCGTTGGTAATAGTTCCTAAAAAAAATGGAAAATGGAGAGTATGTGTGGACTACAGAGCCTTAAATAAAGCTACTCAAAAAGATCACTTTCCATTACCATTCATTGATCAGGTGTTAGACAGTTTGTCAGGGAAGAAATTTTTCTCCTTTCTAGATGGTTTCAGTGGGTATAATCAGATCAAAATTGCACCTCAAGATCAAAATAAAACCACTTTTACTAGCCCTTGGGAACTTTTGCTTATAGAGTTCTCCCATTTGGACTATGTAATGCACCAACAACCTTTCAAAGAGCAGTTATAAGAATCTTTTCTGATATGATTAATGAATCTATGGAAAACTTTATGGATGATTTTACCCCTTATGGTGTTTCTTTTTAGGAAGCACTACAAAACCTTGAGAAAGTACTTAAACAATGTATACAAGCCCACCTCTCCTTAAGTACAGAAAATTGTCATATGATGATGAGTGAAGGAATAATGCTTGGACATTTTATCTCATCTCAAGGAATTCAGGTAGACCCATCCAAGATACAAGTCATTAAGGATCTTCCTACTCCCAAAACCCAAACAGAGGTAAGAAGTTTTCTAGGACATGATGGATACTACATAAGATTTATCATTTTTTTTTCCAAAATAGCTTCTCCCCTGTTTGTGCTATGGATGAAAAATGCTGAATTCAAATGGACTAATTCTTGCCAGGAAGCATTTAATACACTTACACATCAGTTATCTAAAGCTCCTATTCTTAGAGGACCTGATTGGACACTTCCCTTTCATATATCGTTTGATGCTTCAGATACTGCAATAGGATCTGTCTTGGGACAAGAAGAAAATCATCTCCCTTATGGTATTTATTTCATTAGCAAGAATATGACTCCTACTGAACTCAATTATACAGTTATCGAAAATGAATTCTTAGCAGTTATCTATGATATTAATAAATTTAGATATTACATCACTGGCTACTCTACTCTTGTCCATACTGATCACTCAGCTATCAAATATCTAATGAACAAACCTATCACAAATGCTCGAGTCACCAGATGGTTACTATTATTCCAAGAATTTGATATTACAATTGTAGATAGACCAGGAAAAGAAAATGTAGTTGCTGATTTCCTTTCTCAGTTGACACCTGATGATGATACCCTAGTAGATGATTCCTTTTCTGATGAATATCTATTTGCAGTTTCTGCTCACTCACCTTGGTATGCAGACATTGCTAACTACTTGGTTGTAGGGAAGTTACCACCACACCTATCCCACCGAGAGAAAATAAGAATCATTCAACAAAGTGCTCGGTATAGTTGGATAAGTGGGTGTCTTTTCCATACAGGACATGATCAAGAAATCCGAAGGTGCATTAGAGAAGATGAGGTTTATAACCTACTAAAATCTTGTCATGATGGCCCTTATGGAGGGCATTTTGCTGATAAGAGAACAACACATAAAATTCTCAGGATGGGGTATTATTGGCCCCCACTTTTTAAAGATGCAAAGAAATATGTTCGGGCCTATGATAGCTGCCAAAGAATGGGCCAAACTAATCATAGAGATGAAATGCCATTAAACCCCCAGATAGTACTTGAACCATTTGAAAGATGGGCCTTAGACTTTGTAGGACCCATTAACCCCCCATCCAATCAAAAAG
>SNQJ01S0193768.1:0-17716 GCA_010110895.2 Picea sitchensis
GAGGAAGTTACAACGGGTTTTGCTGTAGGTTGTATCCCTTCATTTGCTGGATAATAATAAAGGAAGGACCTGGCAATTTCTCTGGTGGACGTAGCCCACACTGGGTGAACCACGTAAATCTGTGTCTCTCTTGTATTGTGTGTTTTTTGTGTTTTTGTTTCTGCATTTGTTTTATTTTATTGCTCCACGGTCCTGTTTTTCTAACAAACTACCAAAATCACTAAATGAAACATTCAAATTTCTTTATCAGTAATGCAAGGAAAAAAGACCTGGATATTTTGCATCCTTTATAAACCTTGACTGCATCACCCTTACTCAAAATTTTCTTAGCATATGATGGTTAAAGGAGACATAGCATGCACAAACAATCTCATACACTACTTGAAGAATCAGACTGAGGCAAGTGATGGAACGCCCCTTATTTGTTTGGTTGGTTCCCCCTCTGAGAATCAAACCGAGGCAAGTGATGGAAAACTCCCATCAATTTACAGTTGGACCATAGCTTAGTCAACTCAAATTATGACTATAGTTATAATGGTTAGTGTGTGTTCATAAGGGTGACAAGAGGGTGGGCTTTGATCTGAGTATGTGTGCATGGAGAAGGTAATGCAAGCCTCACAAGTTCGATCACTGCCTCTGGGTGACCCCAAGGGTTGGATGCTCTCATGGGAATTGAACCTTGGTCACCAGTAAAACACTCCTCATTCATCGCTAGTGGATCTAACCCCCTTGGGAAAATTATGGCCATGGCCATAATGATTAATGTCTGGTTTTAAGGATGATAAGTAGGTGGGTTTTGATCCACTTATGTGTGCATGAGGAGTGTAATGCAAGCCTAACATGTTCAACCACTACCTTCAGGTGCCCCCATGGAAACCTCAGGGGCTAGACACTCTCATGGGGTTTTAACCTTGATCATTGGTGAAAAACTCATGATTTCTCATCGATGAATCCAATCCCTTTGGGCTAAATTATGATCATAGTCATATCAGTTAATATCTTATCTTAAGAATAACAAGAAAGTGGCCTTTAATCTACTTACATGTATATGACAATATTATACAAACCTACAAGCCTCACATGTTTGACCACTACCTATATTTACTTATTTATAATTTATACTAATATTTCATCATTATAATTTCTATCAAACTAACTTTAATACATAAATAATATAATATAATATACAAAACCAAAAACATGCATTAATTGAATGGACAAAAACATAATGATAATAAATAAATAATAGCATGTATAATATTTCACGGCCATAATTTCTATCCAACTAACTTTATATACATTTTTAATATAATTAACATGAGGAAAACCTAAAACCATGTGTAAGATCTAAAGGACACAATGGCAAATAAATTAATGATTATATAAACACGAGATACTTTAATGTTATCTCATAATGATTTGCTCAAGTCATTGTTTTTTCTTAAGAGGGGAGCAAGGTTAAAACCCCTTTCCATCCATGACCCAAATTGAAATCTCTCACCATTTACATCAAAGTGAGGTCTTAATGTATTTATATAAATTGAAATTAATAAAAAAAAGTTAAGGTGACAGTAAAGATAATTATTATTCATTGTTATTTATAAATGTGGGTTGATTTATTATTGTTATTTTAGAAAAATTATATTGTTTGAAATAATTTATTGGTAGTTTTTAATGGATAGATTTTAACTTCTATTAAATGTGGTTGGTTCTTCGATAGTTAACTCGTTTTTTTGCATTTAAGAAAACAAGATTTTAACTTATCAATTTAAGATCTTACTCTAAAACCAATTAAAATTAATAGTTTTCCACAATTTAACTAAAAATAAACTCATCTATTAATAAATAATTCACTACTTATAATTTGACACTACTTAGTATTAGACATTTCATAAACATTCATTGGTATTAGTTCATTAGTTTTATGGTGTCATTATTATGACATTTTTCTTGATGTTGTTTAGGACAAGTAGGTATAAAGATGGAATGTTGAATTTGGTCCAAGATTATGAAGAAATATAAGAAGAAAGAATTGTTATGATTTTTGAAAAAAATTAAGTTATAATAATAATAATCTATTTTTAAAGTCACTTAGACACCAAATTAATGTATGGAATTTCCTTGTTTATGAGACAAAGGACCCCTTTTTACAGAGATATACATACTCTACATTTCTTGGATTTGAATCTTGAACTCTAAAAAATAAACACATATTCTTAAGTATCTTAAACTTCAAAATATAAATATATTTAACTTTAATTATTATTTTAAAAATCTTAATTTAAATTATTTTTTACCTTAAACTTAATATAGACTATATTTGACTTTAATTATTCTTTTAAAAATCCAAATTTAAATCCATTTTTTAAACAATATTATATTAAAATTTTAAATCCATTTTTTAAAATAATATTATAATAAAATAAAAAGAGTTGAAGTTAGATTTAAAAATATATAATAAATACTTTTAGTAAACACTTAAGAAAATGAAGCATATTTAAGATTTAAAGGAAAGTTTTTTACATAAATAATAACATTTTTTCTAAAATTTTATAATAGATTGAATAGGGCATTTTTTTTATAACTTAATATTACATTAATTATCTATATGTTAATCATGAGGTGATACGTGATCTCCATTTTTAACTTATAAGAGAGAACTTTAAACCATCTAGAGAAAACTCACCTGATATAATATTTTCAAATTTAAAAATAAGTGTAATAAAATTAAAAAAACAACTATTATAATATAATATTTTTAAATTTAAAAATAAGTGTAATAAAATTAAAAAAACAATTATTATAATAAAAATAAATTATTTTTTTGAAAACTTGTCTTTAAATGATAATATAATATTTTCAAATTTAAAAATAATAATAAAACTAGCATACTCTTAAGGTGAATGGGAATACTCTCCGCCTAGACTAAAAATTATTCGGGGATGGTTGGATTTGAGGTGTCCCCAGAGGTTTATAATCGATGAGTTCATTGACTTACAGAGTGTCTTAACAAAGCATTCCCTCACCCACTGCTCTACACCACAAGGATATATTAATGTTGTTAATTGAAATTATAAAGATATTATAATTAAAATAATCATATTAGAGGTTGGTTCACTTCTGACAATAACTCTCAAATTGATGAAAAGCTTATACTTCTTGAAAAAAGAGTGTAAATATTCACACTCAAAAACTTGATATATATTCTAGGTTAAATTCTATAATTAAATGTATGATATTTAAGCTATGAATTTATTTTAAACATGATAATGAAAATGTCAATGATGATGATGAAATTTTAAAACAATATGTTTTGGTTTCATATCTTTGCATTTGATGATGAATAAATCAATTTGGATTACTAAATCTTAAGGAAATACTTAGTTAACTCAAAAAATTTATTTATATATTAAAAAAACTTTAAAAGAAATGTTTCTTAATTATCATATTTTTTATTAACTAAAAATATATATAAACATGGATATATTAATACCATCAATTGATTTGTTGAATTTGGTGATAGCAAAAGTAAAAAATGTAGAACCTTTAAACTAAATCTTAATAAAATAAATTTAGTTAAATATAAAAATATTTAATTCTAAGATAAATTTGAAAATAAATATATTCAATTCCAAGACAAATTACAAATTACTTAATTTCAAGACTATTTATAAATTTTGAAATAAAAATATTTGATTCCATGACAACTTACAAATCTAAAAATGAAGATCTTTAATTCAAGTACAAAACTAGCACAGCCACATAATTGTGGCTGATCAACGTCGAAACGTTGATAAGATGAAAAGAATCCTTAAAAGAATATATTAAATTTTATTATTGATTAACAAATAAACGGTTGAGCTTCATTTATATGTTGTTAATATTTTAATTTATGTTAATCACTTATGTGGCAATCAGTTAGCTATCAAAGTAATTTTTAAATATGATTAGGTAAATGTTAAAAAGTAAACACATAAACGGATGTCTTTATAATAGCTAGGAAGTTAATGATTGAAATCACAGCCATTTATTTTGTGTGACTACTAAGAATATTCAAGAATATTCCAACCATATTTATTCCTGTCCATAGAAAACTTATTAAGCACTAAACCCCTATTAAATCTGCCCATTGTCAATAGGTGTACGCCTTTCAGCGTAATTATATTATATTATAATATAATATTATAATATTTAAATAAGTGAATGAAAATGTCAAAATATGTTGAGGAAAGTTTTCATATTAATGTTGTTAAATGGAACATGAAAATATTTAAAATGATCTCTTATACTTAAAATATTTAATGGAACAAGAAGAATCTCTTATACTTTGAATGATTATATTGTATTTCTTTTCTTAAAGTTTTGTGATTTCTTACTTTAAAAAGAAGCAAACAAAACTAACAATGTTAAGTTTGTTTTATTTTAAGATGGTGTATATAATTAAAATTTAAAAAAAAAAAAAATTATCAATATATTAACTCACTCTATTATTAAAACATTATCATTATTTAAAACACAACATTAATATAATTTTTTTATTATTTAAAATACACTTAATAAGTAAATATTTCTACTTATAATTTGGGATGCTTTCATAATTAAAAATAAATAAATTTAAGAAAAATAGAGTATCTTTACATGACGCCCTTTTGCCAAATCAATCGTAATTTTCATTTTAGTGCTTTAGAATGTGACCTCTTAGTGATGTAGAAACTCATATTTGTCGTAATTAATTAACAATAGTTCTGTTAATATTTTATCGATGTCCCCCGGATGGGGTGCCATGCGGAGAGGGAAGAACACGTGGAGCAACGCCAGGAGGGGCCATTAATGGTGGCCACCAGTTCCCATCTCCTTGCCATTTATGATGGGTACAAACCTAAGCGGCCTTCACCATACGATGAGGCCTCTCACTCGTGCGAGGAGAACGGTCGACCAGAGCATGAAGACCACAGCCATAATGGCCATAGCTATCATTTTCGCCCTTATCAATAGCCTTGGAGGCTTTGGGATGATTCGAAAGGTTGCAGAGCCGAACAAAGACAACCTTGTAGTGGGCATTCCGGCAATAGTTCTATTTCTAAGCATGCCACGAGCAAGGGGGCAGCCTCGCAGAGGCGCAGGGTGGTATGCAGCCGACTCGCGAAGGAAAAGGAAAAATAAATTTGAGAGAGCACTGACTCTAGCTAAGAGAAGGAGACCCAGGAAGTCCAGAGGAATTGGGACGCCTCCCATGACGTATCTCGAGGAGATTCCTCCAGAGGAATCCATTCAGAATTACTCAGAGAGCCTCGTCTTCACGGTTCCGGACAATTGGGATCCCCCCACTTGTCTCGGAACGGATGCCATGACCCCTGTTCCAAGAGCTGAACACGGTCCCAGGGGCACTCCAACTGAGGAATTCACACCTTGCTTTGTAGAGGAAGAGATACAGGAAGGCATAGAAGAAAACATCTGAATTACAACCGGTGAACCTGGAACTAATCTTCGATGTACACAGCATGGTGAACGACCAAATTTTCAGAGCCATCCGCATCAATCAACGCCTAGATATGCTTTATGCCGCCTACTCCAGCGCCACCCCAAGGAGCAAATGCCCCACCTGCGCGCAGGTCTACGCTATCCCAGTCAGACGAGACAAGGAGAAAGACAACCACGAGGACACCGGCTAAGAGGTTTTCCTTTTTGTTTACTATTAGAAACTCTTTTCTTTTGATGCAAACCAAAGCTATAGCCCATTTAGCTTATAGCAATGATAGCGGTAGTATAGTAATGAACAGTCTAATACTAAGGTTGGCCATGCATCCTAGTTTCCTTCGAACAGGGTGGCAGACTAACACCTTGAGTTTGGAAGCTAGCATGGAATGGCCAGTTATCTCGGTTTCCTTTCCAAGAGGGACAGCTGGCACTTCAATAAAACTCTGTAATTTTGCAATATTAATATAATAGGACATGCCTTTTTTATATATATATATATATATATATATTCTATCGATGTGATCAGATTCCGTTTGTGCAAGTCAAGGGTATTATTCTCAGAGATAAAAAAAAAAATAACTTTAGAGTTTTCCGAATTTGGTAACAAGAGGTCATATTCTTGATCTGAAATTTTATTTTTTTTAATTTTACAAATTTAAATTCCATTATAGTTAATACACATAAAAAGTTAAATTACAATAAATTTTTAAATAATTTTAAAGTATACAAATTTAAACTCTATTACAATTAATGGATTGCAATAATTCGTTGGGTTTCCACCAATTGGGCATCTTGGTTCATGGGAGCTCCCAGTGATAGACGGGTCTATTGGTTTTTACAATGGAGGAAAAATTGTACAGGCGGTTCGTAAATTGATGACAATGAGAAAACCCAACGGTATGTGCACCTGCAAACATTAATGCATCCCATTAATTATATTTGTCATAGCATTAATGGTGAGGGAGAGTCCAAGTATTAGGCAAGAGCATTAATGGGAAGTATGGGAATAAAATAAATAGCAAGGGTATTCTTATGGAGAAAGGTTTTTTGTTTTTACGGTATTACTATTTGTGTTTCAAATATAGCAAAGTTATATTTTTTTCCGAGGGTTTCAAAACTTGTAGATTTTTTTTTTCAAATATAAAGTTATATATGGTTAAGGTGAAAAATACATATAATTTTCCTTATCCCAGTGGTGTATTACTGCAATACTCATGGCTATATTATTGCAATTGTAATTGACTGGACAAACACTTGATAAGATAACCAAGTCCAGCAAGGAAAAATTTAGAGAAACAAATGTATCGACAAGTTGGCTTAAATTAGTGTTGGCCCCAAGAACCTTCCCCTGCGCTTTGGCAGTTTGCAAGACCATGCCAGCTAATATGTCTTTGGGCACATCCCAATTCAGTCCTCCCAGTTGTTAACAAACCAGAACTGTGTAAACAAAAGGTTTTAGCAGCCATCTACCTACCAATTTGTTTCAACGCAATAAAAGAATACATATTCCCGAGACGATAAGAATCCAATTTTTTTTTAGTATAAACACATTTTCATATTACCATTCATTGTAGATAACTATAAAATATAAGAATGTGATGCAGTACGATTGAGGATCAATTAAGATATCATGAAGAGTCAGGGAAGAAGTAGTTGGGGTATTTCCTTTCCCTCCTCTTTCCTATACTTCATATACCTAAGTGTTGAAGAAAAATTATGGGTTAGTAAACGAACTACTTGTTGCGGTTGGTTTAACAAAGTACAATCATAATTGATGCAAAAGGTTATTATTAATGGTTGGCTGGGTAAATTTGCCCACACATGGATTAGATTAACAGGATCACCTTATACAGTTCTAGAATATTTCTTCATTATGGTAAGTGCGTACGCTCTCATGCATAACAATGACCAAATTTAATTGTTGTTATTGGATAAATCGATAAATGCATACCTAAACTAATCTCCCTAGAACCACCTAGATCTAGAACAAAACAAGACAAGACATGGCGCTTTCCCTAAGTTATAATCATTGGATCTACTATCAAAGAAGGGATGAGTGACATACCTTCGAATATCGCTTCCTTATATCTTTGTTGTCCTTGCTTCGCTCCGGTGCTCTTGTGAAATCAGATCTGCAATGACACAAACTAACCAAAGTGAACGCAGCAATAGTATATTCAATGAAAACTTAAACATGTGATCAAGGAGTCATGTAATAAAATGAGAATGATTTTATGAGAAAGAAACATGCCACCGTATTATATTAAGTAAAAGTGGAAGATACAACCAAACCACCTTGATGTCGCAAGTTCCCTTTCAGTGGCCCTTTGCTCCAACACACACACACTTGCTCTAAATTTGCATGAAGGTGATCCACAATATCTTGATGGACAAACGGAGACCTCAAGCATCAACTGACATAGGATTCCTCACACAGTCTTCAGCCTATTCCTTTATTAATTCCTTGATTAATCTTGATTGTCTGTGCTTAACCTTTTCCATGAGAAACCCATTATTATATAGGAGAAGGAGAAGTGGTTAAAGAGAATAGGATGATCCCACGAAATCAGAGAAACGAGTAAGATCCCACCAAATCAGAGAAACGAGTTAGATCCCAACCATACGGATGCCACCTCATGTTCTAGAAGATCCTCTTCTAGAACCTTCATGAACTTCGTCCCTTTTCTTAGTCTTAAAACGTCGTCGCACCCTGTCTATAGAGAAGCCTACGGAAATTCTGCAAGCCAGGTTTAGGATAGCCTGCGAAAATCAGGCATTTCTGCACTATGTCTTATATGCAGCCTACAATGTCCTTCTAAAAACAAGTTTTGTCGAGAAGGAAACCAGTCACTTTTCTCATGAGAAAGATCCTTTTGAGAGCCTGAACACATGCTTGTAGAAACATCACCAAGGTGACCAAAATAGTGTGTAACAGAATGCCCCCCAAAGTATGAGGCTAGAACTCGTGACAGCTGAAATACTTTGTAAAATGCGTGTGTGTGTTGGGAACAAGGAGCGCACCAATCGGGAACCTACAAACAACCAAGCATCTGTGCAATATTATACCATTTATGAGATAGGCATTCTCATGCTCAGACTACAAGTGATTTAAATCATAAATGTCCGACATGGCCACCAATCATACATCGTGGATCCATGTCACCAAGATTCTGCATAGCCACCAGGAATACACTATGGACCTATGTAGTAGAAAACTCAAAATCGGACATAGCCACGAGACATACAAAGTGGATCTATGTGTCAATACAAATCATAAATACTCCATCGCAACCTAGACCAAAAATGATGAGATCCAGGGTCTTTAATCTCGTCATCTGTAAGTACGAATCTAGCCATGTGATTACAGGTGTCGAAGTCAAACATGATAGAAACCACTTGATTACCGGTCATTTATGAAAACCGTTAACAAGTGTGAGGGAAATCACCATTGATGTCAATGACTCCCAAGGTACCTTAGTACAATCCAATGAATGTGAATAAATGAATTCAAGTCGAACACTCGATGGAATCTCTCGATCAGGGACCAATGACGTGAATCCACTGTAAAAAACGAAGAGACCTGCCATTGAGGCATGCAGGCTCTAAGGTACTAAATGATTTCTAAGTCTTGTTCTCGGATGATGAGTTGAAGTAGACAAGAAAAGACTAGTCACAAGAGGGCCTTGATGTATCCCTCATCAATGACATGAATTAAATAACATATTTAGGGTAGATCAAAGTATGAAAATGATTTGAAATTGATACAGGGAATGCTAACATGGTAGGGGTTGACAACTGCAAATGGCCGACTAGATAGAGGGATTGTTTGGACTTCTCTTGAACATATGAACAAAATGACAATGGTCTTGGCAACATTGACTCAAGGACGACCCAAGATATGAACTTGCAGAAAGTCAGACAAGAGACAAATGGATTTCCCAACCCATATATTATGATAAAGGGGGTGTCATGTTCAAGAGAGACTATTACTGCCACTAACACAAATAGAGAGACACATTTCTTTCTCAAAATTTCTCCCACCATTTATGGCGAGTACCTCTTTATTTTTACGCAATCTTAAGGATGATAGCATATGCTTGTTGATGTAAGTTCTTCCTTCGGACGAGTCCCTCGGAGTATGTTTAACGAACCCGAAGAAGGAGTGGTTCGAATCCGTATGGGTCTTTCGATGTTTTTTTTAACGAGTCTAAAGAGAGAAAACTTAGGGGTTTTTCATGTTTCGAGAGTCTGAAAAACACTTAAAGAGAACTCTCTCATTTCCTTTTTCGTAAATTAGTTTGATGAGACCGAAAAAGTGATAACCTACCGCCCATCGAACGTTTTCTTCAAATACTTTTACGAACGTGAAAAGAACAAGGTCACTCGAAAATCTTTTCGTTTTTACGGAGCGTGAAAAGAGCTTAAAGGATACTCCATGAGTTTCATTTTTAGTGTTACCATGACGAGTACGAAAAGATGAAAAAAGTATACTCGGTTGTGTTCTCATTGATTTACGAGTGCGAGAATGAACAAAGATTGAGCTCGAGGTTTTTCCTGAAAAACCTAAAAAGTATTTGTACACGTGACAAACGTAAAAACAAATTAAGAAAAGTATCTGTATTCCATCGTTCAGGCTCATATATCATTCATCTGCAAAAAAATACAACACTTGCAATACCATTAGAACATTAGGTTTTAGGTAAAAATGAATAAAATAATATAAAAATTCGATAGAAAGAGTAAAAAGTGAATAAATATAGATGAAAACCCTTTTTTACCATTTCATTGTCATTTTACCCAAAACTTGTCCAAAAAATCCTTTTTACCTCAAACTTCCTCTATCAATTGCGGGAGGTACGGGCAACTATTTGACGAACGGCTTCTGCCAAAAAGGTAATCTCCTTGTCCTCTGTCTTTTCCATGGATTAATTTTCTTTTTCACTGGTTAAAAAATAGTTTTTGAGTCGGTTTTTAGGCCGGTAGGTGCGCGCAGGAGCCGCCATAGGTGGCGTATATCAGGCATTGCGGAAACCATAGGTTTCCACAGACGGCCTTTGGTTCACCTACAAAAGTTCCGCACTGTGTAAAAAACTCCACCTCCAGTGGGAGAAACTCAAAATTTCGTACGCATGTTTAACCAATAAAAAATTACCAAGGATGCGAAATAAAGATATTAACTTTCTTCTTATGGCTCCATTGTAGGTTTTGACCATCAGAATGTTGGAGTGGAGGGAGAGAGAACACAAGGATGATGATTTTGTTGTCGGGAATGACTCGGGCACAGTTAATGCCCTCCGACAATGCGGGCTCCTGAAATTCTTCAAGATCCAGTGCATGAGAGCCCAACTGAGGTTGCTTGAGTACTTGGTCCACATGTGGGATGTGGATCAGCAGGTGTTCCATGTGGGAGTCCACCCGCTCGCTCTAGATATCGAGGATATCTATTTTTTGATGGAAGGATTGTCCTTGCAGAGTGATGCGTCCCATGTGACATTCAACCGAGGAGGTAGAGGTGGTGGTCTACCAGTGGTGAAATATGTCCGTCGGTATTGTGATCGAGGCCAAAGCGTAAGGGCAAAGGTTGCCAAGAAACGTAAGGGCAAGGTTGCCATTAGGGGTGTCGGGGATTTACCCCTCCAGACTATTATTTTCACCATTGCATGTATGGCAGGGAGTGCATCTCCACACATGGCCCTCCATAGTTACTTTCAGTATGCAGTGGAGTGCATGGAGCCTCGGGTGTTTAACTAGTCAGACGAGGTTCTTCGTAGTATGAAGAAACAACTGACAAAGTGTAAGAAAGGTGAACTGAAACAGTTCGGGTACGAATCTATTTTATTGTGCTTCTTCCTCAAGAGGGTTCCACACTTGTTCTTACAGGTAGAGTAGGTCTTATCGACCCCACGAGATCCAAGGATGAAAAGATGGTGTGACCTCATGGCTCGACACGTGGCAAGCCCCATCGTCAAATACAATGACGTGTTCTTCGATTGGTTGAGGCCCCAACTACTAATGGTAGACAATTATGTGTATGTCGGCCTGGATTTCAGAGGCGACCCAGACTCGGTTCTGCCTGAAGATTCTCAATGAGGGGATCTAGGTAAGAAGTACATGTTTGGTTTTATAACGTTTTTGTAAATTTTGAATTATGAAATGTTTTTTATGTTTTTAATCCGAGGACTAATAAAAACTCTTTGACAATGCAGATGTAGGGCCGCACTGGCCTCCAGGTACATCCCCCATTTAGAGACGAGGGGAAGCAGTCGAGGTGGCAAGATGGGATGCTGGTGACTATGAGGCAATCGAGCAGAACCTGGAGGGGTTGACAGCAGATGTCCCAGATATCTCTATCGATGAGATTTTGAGACGTTATCAACATCATACTATGGGCGTATTTGGTTCTATTAGTCCACTGCTCCGTAGGGTAGCACGAGCAGTTGTGTGTTATCGTGAGTGGCATCCTTGATGCTATTTTGTAAATGAATCCATGTGCTTCACATTTTGATATTTTGTTCTTCGGACAAAAGCAATTTTTGTAAAAAAATTTATCGTTATATATACATGAGGCTTCTACTGCCTTACTTTTCTTTATATACAAAATGTGGTTAGATTTATAAATGTCTCAAATGTTTGTCTAACACATAATTAGCTAATGCATCTGTTAATGTATTTAGACATCTAGGAATGTGTTGATATTCAATATAATCAAAATGACGTTCCAAGAGACGAATTCGTAAATATACCCTTAACAAAGCAGGACTTCAGATAGCATAGACATTACTTAATTGTAGTACTACTAGCTGTGAATCAAGTCGTACAACAAGGTGACGGATTCCAAGTGAAATAGCGTCGGTCAACAATTTGATGACTGCACTATATTATGTGATATTGTTAGTTGCACGACCGAGACAAACACTGTGTAGACTGATTAATTCGTTCGTAGGTGCGTAGATTTCCCAAGCAGCATCTACTAAGTTCTGAGTACTACGACTAGTGCCATCGGCAAAGCCAATGTAGGGTAGCGAAGACATCGACATCTGAAAACCAAGCACAACGCAAGGTAAGCAGTTGGGGGTCAAAACCAAATAATGAGAAACGCACACAAGAGTATGATACAGTAAAAATACAAGCACTCGTGCAAACATAACCTAAGCATAGTACTTCTTCAAGTAAAACCCATTTCTGAGTTCACTCAAAGGAATGCCATCATAATCCACTAACTCATAGGCTCCCTTCTCCAACACTCGTTTGACGATATAAGGGCCTCACCACATAGCCTTGAATTTTCCGGCCCCTAGTAAATCACGATGTTGTTCGTAGAGGAGAACTAGATCACCTTCAGAGAAAACACGTGACTTGACATGCTTGTCGTATTGGGATTTTACTCGTTTTTTCTGGGTTTCAATAACCATGGTAGCATCACGACGTGTTTCATCTAATTGCATCAGATACAATAGACGTTCTTCCTCGACAGAGGTGTTTGGGAGAAGTTCAACGACTAGCTTCAAAGATGGTATCTCACATTCAATCGACAGGATAGCTTCGATACCATACACTAATTGAAATGACGTAAATCTCGTGGCAGACTTCACAGATGTCTGACAGGCCCATAATCTTGAAAACAACATCATGTGCCAACTTGTCTTATGAATTCATATTATCCATCAAAGCATGGTGATAAGAACTTTGTTTATCGCTTTGACTTGGCCATTGGCCTGTGGATAGTAGGGGGTCGAGTTTTCATGTCGAAGACCCAACTTTTCGGTAAGCTCGGACATCATGAAATTTTGAAAATGGCTACCATGATCAGTAACGATAGCTTGCGGGATTCCAAATCGAGTGATGATATGATTGAATATGAACAGGGCTGCAATTTTTCTATTATTATCGAATGTAAGCATCGCCTCGGCCCATTTCGTGAAATAATCCACGGCTACGATAATGTATCCATACCCCCTGAACGAGTGAGGGTTACATGACATGAAATCAATGCCCCATTTTGCGAAAGGACCAACGAAAACTACAGGGTGTAAAGGAGTGGGGTGAGATCTTATCTTGTTATTGTACGTTTGACAAGCATGGCAGTAATACAGTCTTTAAACAAAGAGGGCCAGGAATACCCTGCTTGTAAGTTCTTTTGGATAGTGGCATACCCATACATATGACCACCACATGCTCCAGAGTGGCAATCATTCAAAGCTTTCTTAGCCTCATCATATGTGAGACAGCGTCCGAAAATAGAGTCAACACCACGGCGATAAAGAGTGTCACCGATAATTATGTATTGACGAGCTTGATACCATATGTGACGACGATCTATACTAGAAAGGTTGGGCCGAAAAGTTTGAGTCTGGAGATAAATGATAATATCTCCATACCAAAAATCATCATAACTAATCAGAAAAAGGGATTCATCAGGTAAGGAATTTTTGGCCACATTTTCTGTTTCAGTGGAGGGAAGGTCACATATCAATTTGGAAAATACCAGAGATTTCTTAGACTTAGCGCGTTCAAACTCTAAGTCGAACTCCTGGAGAATCACTATCCATTTGGAGTACTTTCCCCCTAGCAATTGGCATGTAAGGATATGTTGCATAGGGTTGCAATCAGAAATGACAGTGGTCTTGCATAATAGGATATAGTGACGAAAACGTTGGACAGCTTGAACAACTGCCAAGGCCAGTTTCTCCACATGTAGATATTTGGCTTCGGTAGTCGTGAGACTCTGACTCAAATAATAAATTACATGTTCGTCGTGCGAATCATCTTCTTGGACTAAAACCATGGAAATGGTAGAGTCCAAAGCGCAAGGTAGAGGAAATAGTCTCGACTATAATCTAGTGGGAAAAGCAGTGGTGTATGGGTTAAGGCAAGTTTCAAAGATTTGAAGGCTTTGTTGGCAGTCTCGTCCCATATGAATTCGTAACCCTTCTTCAACAATCGAGTAAATCCTAGTGTTAGCTCAGTGTAATTGGGAATGAATCGACGCAAAATTTTTTCCTTCCCTTGCAAACTTTGGAACCAGCATAGTGTGGAAGGAGGAGGTAGATTAAGGATAGCCTCAACCTTCAAAGGGTCCACCCTAATTCCATGAAGTGACACAATAACACCCAGAAGTCAGTCGGACTCCACACAAAAAACACATTTGTGTGGGTTTAAACGTATACGATAGTAACGACAGTGAAGGAAAATGGCTCGGAGATGAGTCGGGTGATCTTGGCGATGCATGGAATGTGTCGGTAGATCATCGAGATATGGTTGTACGATGTGCTTGATATCGTGAAAAGCATAAGACATGGTGCGTTGAAAAGTCGCACAAGCGTTCTTCAAATCAAAAGGTAGTTTCTGGTAGGAAAAGGTACCCCAAGGGCAAATGAAAGCAATTTTGTGTTGATCCGCGAGCAAAATGTTATTCTGATTATAGTCGGAGAAATTGTCCATTAAAGAGAAGATTTCACTCCCAGCGCAATCATCGACAATCTAGTCGACGAAGGGGGTCGAAAAATTGTCCTTAACACAAGCTTTATTGATATCCCTATAATCGACGCATACATGGATCATGCCTTCTTTTTTATTTACCGGAACTATATTGGATACCCAATCGGTTAAATCCACAGGATAGATAAAGCCAACCTTGAGAAGTTTTTCAACTTCGAGCTTGATAGCGACGGCTTTACGAGGGTGGACCAGGCGAAGTCTCTGCCGAACGGGTTTAGTGTCTGGATAGGTCTTAATTTCATGCACAACGATATCGGGGTCAATGCCCGGCATCTCTTCGTAGCTCCAAGTGAAAACGTCACAGAATTCTTGAAAAATAGCTTTATAAGTGATGACTTTATCATCGGAACAAGCAGCTCCGATGTGAACATTTTCAACAATTCCAGGTTTAATGGATATGTCTATAGGAATGGTGGGGGAAATGTTACTCAAGTTCCCTTCATAAAGCACTCGGGAATGGAGGAAATGACAACAACGGTCAATGGAGTCGAAATCCGTTGGTAACTCTCTATGGTATGTTGCTCTAGGAAGAGAATGGAACGATGATGTCCATCGTCCCATGGGGTGTCTTCCATGGACATAACTGACATGATCATCTCATCCGTAGGAAAGATGACGTGAAATGGATTGGGAGATGAATCACCAAGAGAGGGAGTGGAAGGGGTTGTCGAATGAATGGATTGATAAGCAGATTCAACTGGACTTAAGGGAATTTGTTTGCCATAGTGAAGATAATCACTGGGGTCAGGTACTATCCACGGGTCATGAGACGCAGGGGTTTCGTGAACAAAGGTGGAAATCATGTTGATTGAGGCAACAAAAGGGGGAGGATTATCGGGTGGTGGGATTGGGAATGTACCCATCAAAGTTGAATATTTTAGAAGACCCACACCGACATTCTCGTACCTGGGAGGTGTCTTCGAGATAAATGGCACGTTGCTAGTATGGGAATCAGAGTTAAAAAATTCCAGTTGGTCAACGATAACTACTTTTCCTTGGTGTGGGAAATGTAACACGTGGAAAAGTGTAGACACAATTGCACGCATGGAATCAATCTAGCTATGGCCAAGTAAGAGGTTATAATCAAGAGGTGCATCAAAGACCTCGACCTCGACATTGATCGATTTTCCTTCCAAAGCAATAGACAACGAGAGAAGAACACCGTAGGGTTTAAAACCAGAGCCATTGAAGGCCTTAAGTGTATTGTGTGATTCAGTGAGGGCAGGAGAGCCAATGGCTTTCCAACAGGTAATAGACATAACGCACGTCGAGGCGCCCTCATCAATAATAGTTCTACAAATATTCTTGTTCTCTACGACAACTTGGATCTGAAACACTAACTGAGTGGGTAGCCTTGGAATGTGATCTTCCAGGTCAAAGATTATCAAATTCGTATCCATGGGATCAATTCCATCGATGGCCTTTAACAGTGCCTTTCGTTGAGCGAGACAACTTTGAAGCACTTTGAGAGATGACATCGTGGAGGGTGTTTGTGCAAGATCTTCTACAATACTGTAGTTTTCAGCAGCACACACATGAGGAATAAAGGCAGACTTTCGAACAATTCCCTTTGGAGGAGGGCGGAGGACTGTATCGAGACTCGGTCGTTCAAGATGAAGAGGACCGTTGGGAGGTGAAGTTGAGGGAGGTGGTTGAACCAACGAAGGTGGTGTATTTTCAACTTTATCCTTTGAGGGAGAATAATCTTTGGCTCGAGTAGCGACGACAACGTCGTTCTTTTTTTAATCACCAGTACACATAAGGATATACGAAGTGGTGGAAGGAGACGGTTGGTCATGAATGACCAATTGGGCCTGTTGTTGAGAAGGGAAAGGTTGTGACAAAACGGCAGGTGTGGGAGGCTTCCTAGTCCCTTGAAGGAACTTAGTGACCTCGACACGTCTTGGACAATCTTTCATGCAGTGATCGTCACCACATATAAGGCAAGGATATTGAGGTTTATGTTTATCCTTATCATCAGCAGGTTGCGTTTTGGATTTTTCGGATTGCGGATTATTATTTTTATCCTCCTTATTCCTACCCTTTCCTTTTTTAGATTTATTTTTGTCGGCAGGGGTAGATTGAATGGAGTTAACCTTAGAATTTTTGTCAGTGGAAGGAGTAGGAGTCAGAGAACTTTGAACATTA
This sequence comes from Picea sitchensis, assembly GCA_010110895.2. NCBI lineage: Eukaryota > Viridiplantae > Streptophyta > Pinopsida > Pinales > Pinaceae > Picea > Picea sitchensis. The sequence goes on from SNQJ01S0193768.1 coordinate 17,125, forward strand.
GAAGCAGTAGATTTGGGATTGGTGTGAGAGGCTTGCGTAGATTGAGGTTGAGCATGGAAGGTGCCAATCACACCATCAGTCACATGAGAAGCAGCAGGGGTTGTTGAGGTAGTGGTGGTAGAAGGACGAGGAGTGTCAGGGAGCAAGTCGTAAAGAGTGTTCGTTTGCGAATAAATGAGATCTAGGTACTGAACACAATTGATCGCCTGCTCTTCAGTAACAACTCCACCCATGGCAATGTCACGAGAGATTTTATTCATGAATGATTTGGTGAACCATTTAGCCAATAACTAATCAGGAAGGTCGAGTTTGATCAAACATCGTCTTCATCTCCACTCATGGATGTGATCGAAAATATGAGTTGCCGAAGATTGCTTAAATGAACTCAAAATATCGGTTCCTGTCTCGGAGCGGATTGGCAGTTGGTAATGTGTGATAAAATCCATGGCTAGGGTATTGAAGTCGTTAAAGAAGCCTTGTGGTAATTCTATGTACCACTTTGCAGCCTAACTTGTAAGATTTCATTGGAAGAGTCGTAACCGAATGGAATCGTCCATCAAAGAGTTGGACGAACACCAAAGGTGAAAAGTCA
>SNQJ01S0193769.1:0-17716 GCA_010110895.2 Picea sitchensis
AACTTATCCCATAATGCCTTGGTTGTAGCTTCTCTTGAGACATTCAATAACACTAAATATGAAAAACACAACCAAGTTGTACTCTTTGGCTTCCTATACAACATTATCTAGTCTTCTGCTAACATATCCATAGGTGCAGTGCCAAGATCCACAATGACCCACTATTCTTTGTCTACAAGAAGGTCCCCCATCTCGAGTCTGCATAGCTCAAAGCTTTGCCCATTAAATTTCTCAATCTTAAATTTTAGAACTACTTGCTATTCTCTTTGAGCACAAGAATCACCACCATAGAGCTCCCACTAAAACCATGTTTATCACATACCCAAGATAAATTTGCTCTATAAAAAATGATCCAAACCCTTAGCAACATAGGCGTCCTCCTTAAGCTAATAAACTAACTATGATAACAAAGGTAAGTTTTAAACCTTTATAGTGAATTAATGCAAACATATTTTTAAGCAAAACAGAAAATGACATACACACACAATACACAAAGATTTACCCTGGAAACCCTTAACTAGGAACACCAACAAGCCTTAGAGTTGCACCTCTAACTTTCTCACTGCATTAACTTCACCATTCACAACACAATATAGAGGATTCCATGACACCCAAAACCTAATTTTTTAACCTAGATTAAATTACAACCTTAATTCCTTAATCAAAATTATATTACAATGGGCCAAAAAGCACCAAAAATAGGCATAAAATGGACCAAAAACAACCCAAAAAACAACCATGCAAAAAATATAACACATTCCCAACATTCTCCCACTTGTTGTTTTCTTCGCATATAAGGGGGCCATGTTTTACATGATCAACAATTCAGGGTAACAATGCCCATTGCTTCTCTACACCAAGAGAACTTATCAGTACTAATAGACTCCGTCAATGAGTTTGCAACATTCTTTAAAGTGTCAACCTTCACCAACAAAACCTTATTGTCTTCAACATTGTCTCTCACAAAGTGGTACTAAACATCAATATGGTTCATTTTAGAATGATAAATAGAGTTCTTTGCCATAAAGTTTGCAATATGACTATCACAATCTAACCTTACAGTTTGTTGTACAAACCCAACAATTGAACACCATCTTTGTAACCATATAACTTCCTTACTTGCATAAGTGGCTGCCATGTATTCAGCCTATGTAGATGAGAGTGCAACAACAAAATATCCCTTGCTCATCCAACTCAATCCTCCTCCAAATAGATTAAATACATAACCACTTGTATATCTTTTGTGATCTAGATATCCAAACCAGTCTGTGTCAACAAAGCCATACACATCTAACATTATGTCTAGACCAATTATTCCTTGGTATCAAATTGCATAATCCGTAGTGCCACGCAAATACCTGAAAACCCTCTTTATAGTTTTCCAATGCTCCTTCCCTGGTTTGAAAATATACCTACTCAAAACTAGGCAATGTACGATCTAGTAGAGACCATTACATACATCAAACTGCCAACAAAACTAGCGTAGGTAACACATGAAATGTTCTCTTCCTCTTCTTGTGTCTTGGGACACCGATCTACATATAAATTTACACCTATAGGAGTAGGAACCTTGACCAGTTTACATTCTTGCATATTAAACCTCTGCAATATTGTCTCAACCTATTTCCTCTGATTCAACCAAAGTTTCATGTTTGCTCGATCTCTTTTAATTTCCATGACCAAAATAAATTTTGTAGCACCAAGACCTTTCATATCAAATTTATAATATGATTGAGTTTTGATCTCCTTTATGATTTCCTTATTGTTTCCAATGAGCAACATACCATCAACATACAAGACCACCTAAATAAAATTATTACCAACTTTCTTGGAATACACACAATGATCAACTTTGCTTCTTGAGAAACCAAATCCTAATATATAAGTATCAAACTTTTGATACCACATCCTTGGATATTTTTTAACCCATATTGTGACTTTTTCATATTGCAAACCAACTCTTTATTTCCCCTCACTACAAAACCTTGTAGTTGTTTCACATTGATTTTTTCTTCAAGATCCCCATGTAGGAATGTTGTCTTCACATCCATATGCTCAAATTCAAGATCGAAAGTAGTAGCAGTAGAAAAAAGAAATCTAATAGAATTTAATTTAGCAATAGGAGGAAACATTTTACCAAAATCAATTCCCTTTACCTGAGAATATCCTTTTGCTACTAAGCGAGATTTGTACTTCTCCACTTTATCTTTTTTCATTCAACTTCTCCTTAAACACCCATTTTCTACCAACGAGTTTTCTTCTAGCTAACATCTCAAATAGATCCCAAGTCTCATCCTTATCCAAGGAAGCCATTTCTTCAACCATGACCTTGTTTCCAGAGTTTACCTTCTTTTGAATCCACTGCCTCCCTAACAGTTCCGGGATCATCATCAGTAATAGATAAGGAAAAAATAGAATGAAAATAAGGTGGAGTATACCTTTCTGGTTGCCTTCTTTCCCAAACCGATCTTCTCATTACTGGAGTATGAGGTTCTTCTTCTTCTTATTCATGTTATTTTGTTGATTCAGATTCTCCATCCTTCAATTCAAACTCTATTATCTTTGGTTCTTTTCCCCTTTGTAGGACTTCATATTTGGGAACATATTTATCCTCTCTAAAACCAACATCTTGACTATAAACAATCTTCTTAGTTAATAGGTTCCAAAGTTTATAACCTTTTATACCATCTTTATAACCAACAAAGATACATTTTTAGATTCATTATCTAGCTTACTCTTATTTTTCTTAGGAACATGTACATAGGCATCACAACCAAAAGCTTTGAGATTTTTAAGAGAGGGTTTTTTTGCAGTCCATATCCTCATGCAAAGTATTGTCAACCAACACTAATGAGGGTCATCGATTTACCATGTAATATGCAGTATCCATGGCTCTACCCAAAATTCCTGTTCTAACTTGGCAACAATAAGCACACTGCTCGCCTTTTCCATCAATACCCTATTCATCCTTTCTATAACTCCATTCTATTAAGGTGTGTATAGAGTATTCTTTTTCTTTTCTATTCCACACTTTTTATAGAATTCCTTGAATTCATTCCCATATAACTCTCCACCATTATCTATCCTCAACACCTTTGTTTTCTTTTCTATATGATTCTCCATAAGAACCTTAAGCTCTTTAAATTTACCAAAGACATTAGATTTCTTTCATAGGAAATAAATCCATGTGTTCCTCGAGAAATCATCTATGAATGAAACATAGTACACATAATGGAATAAGCACATGTCCAAACACATTATTGTAAACCAACTCTAAGATTCCCTTTGGTCTTGTAAGATCAAATGAGAATCTTACCTGATTCTATTTACCATATGTGCAATGTTCACACAAATCGAAATCTAGCGTGCGATCAAACATACCTTCAACCATACATTTACGATGTAATGCTTTAAGGCCCTTCTCTCTAATATGTCCTAGTCTTTGATGCCATAACATTGTCTTTTAAATTTTCTCTAGAGGCAGTAGGGATTTTGTCTTCTTCATTTCCACCCTCAGGAACAACATAACTATCACACCCAACAATGATAGTGTTTCCCAAGAGCTTGTATAAAGTTCCATTCCAAACTCCCCTCATCAGCACCATTGCTCCTTGAACCATTTTGCAAGTTTCCCTTTCAAACATGGTATGCATGCATGCATCACTCATCTTACTTATTGATATCAAGTTTCTCAACATCTTTGGAATGTGAAAAATCCCAGGGAGTGTTATGATCCTTCCATCATTTATTAGCAACTTGAATTTTCTACGTCCCAAGATTATGGTTGTAGAGTCATGAAGAGACTGGACAAGATAGAGGTACGAGCATGGATGCGGAATCGTCCATCCAAAATCTTCTCTAACATGGATACCGGGAAAATGCATCCCATAGACACCTACAACGCTAAAATATGTCATCAAATCAGCTAGGGTAGGAGAGCATACCCATTTCATGAGGGACCATGCACTCATTGACAAATTTCTTGGAATCTAGCCATCTAAAAGGGACCTAGCTTGCTGGATCAAAACCTAGTGGACTCCAAAAGGCGACTATGAGCTCCAACTAAGATCCAAAGAATTTTTCACAGTAATAGTCTATAACCTAGAAGACAAAGACAAAATATTTGAAGGCAAACCATATTTCTACAACTCAACAGGTCTGTATTTACGATTTTGGACGGACCTCTTCAACCTTGAAAAGGAAAACTTTTCCTACGCCCCAATATGGATCCAACTCTACTCTCTGTCTCAGGAGTTTTGGCTAGAGGATATATTAGCGGGCATAGGCAACACTCTAAAAAGGCATGTCAAATCCTCAGAAGCCACCAAACAAATAAAATATACCTCCTATGCAAGAATCTACGTCTACATGGACATATCAAAACCCCTACTAGGTACAGTCACACTGGAATACCAAGATGAGGAATGGGAATAGACCATAGACTATGAACACATACCATTTCATTGCAGGAAATGTCATGAACATGGGAATCTTTTTAGGGACTGCCCCCTCAATGCCCCAACCAAACTAGAAACAGAGGAGAAAATGAAAGAGGGTTTCACACTGGTCCCAAAACACAAAAAGCAAGCTCAGAAGAAAACCCATCAAGGAGGAGGGAGGAAAAACTCCAATGCCAACTCCTTCGATGCCCTCAATCATCTTCCAGAGGTAGAAGAGATCGAAAACCCGCACCTCTTTGCAGACGGAGGAAACATCAAAAGTAAGGAGAAGCAACAAAAGCAACCACGAGTAGAGCAGAAAATCAATCCAGAATATCAACCCCCTTTGATCCCAGGAAAGAGCCCAACGATGGACGAGGACACGACAATAGAGCTGAATGGGTAGGAGTTGGCGGACATAGATCTGGATAAGCTAGAGGAAGCGCTAAACAAAAATGATCTCCAAACCATCCCAGATGATCAACTCATGAATGTCCATAAGGTATTCCTAGACTCTACAACAGGAGCCACTTCCAGGCTAGGTATAGGTGCTAATCCAAGCCCAGACCCAAGGAGAACAAAAGACGAGGACAAAAATATGCTCAACAACTGATAAAGGAGGCAGGTAACTATATGATCAACTCGGGACAAATCCAATGTCTCTCGGAAGGTTCCTTCTCTCACCCCCCCAATTGTTAATGATGAAAATCATCACATGGAACATTAGAGGCTTAAATGGAAGATCCAAGCAAAGGATTCTCTAAAACTGTATAAAAGATGAAAACCCAGACATCCTACTACTGCAAGAAACAAAATGCGCATGACCTACAATGGAGGACATATTCAGAAGGTGATGGAGACAAAGAAAATATTACCATCTGGACTCGAAAGGAGCAGCATGAGGACTTTCCATTCTTTGGAATCCAACCATGGTGATAACAGATCAAGCACTCTCTACAACAAACACACTAACCGCCCACTACCGAGCAATAGGATCTGACAAAGATGGAATGATCACCGATGCTTATGGCCCTTAGAGTAGCCAAGCAAAATATCTCTTCCTTAGAAGCATGGCTTATCTAGGATCTCTTATTGGGAAAAACCGATGGATTATCGGAGGAGACCTAAACATCATCCTCACCCTTGGGGAAAAAATAGGAGGGAAGAAACACCTGGAGCAGGATAGCTCAAAACTCCAGGAACTCATAGACAATCTCAAACTGGTTGGCATCGAAACATGAAATGACACTTCACCTAGTCCAACAATAGATCAGGCCCTCAACAAATTGCAAGCAGATTGGATTGATTCCTCATCTCAGAAACCCTTCTGTTAGAAGGATCTATGGTAGCCAACATTCTCCCAAAAGAATTTTCATATCATTGACTAGTGCAACTATGGATAGATATGATAGTCATTCTAAAGCTCAAACCCTTCAGGTTCGAAAAATTCTGGTTATCCCACCCGGACTTTCAGGAACTATCCCAACAATGGTGGTCAAATGCAGAGATCCATCATGGAACTAGAATGTACAGATTCCAACAAAGGATAAAAAACTTCAAGCACCAGTTGCTCCAATGGAACAAAGACGCATTTGGAAACATCTTTCATGATTAGAAAGAGCTAGTACATAAACTTGAAGACATACAAAAGAGGAACATACAAACAGGTCATACATATGCCCAACAACAACAGGAAGAGGACACCGTCAAAAGGCAGCTGGAAGAAAGATACAAACAGGAGGAAATACTATGGAAGAAAAAATCTCGTGTTCCGTGGCTCAAAGAGGGGGACAAAAATTCCAAATTCTTCCACAGATCTATGATCCACATATGCTTCATCAACAACACTACAAAGCTGGAAGACAACCAAGGTGACACCATCCTAACCCATAGGGAAATAGAAAATGAGTTGCGGGACTACTACAAGAATCTACTCTCATAAATCCGCACAGACAAGACTCCAACAATTGAAAGGATCACTCAGAACATCCCAACCTTAATTTGCTCAGAACAAAATGAGGCTTTGATGAGGCCCATAATGAAAGCTGAAGTATATCATGCAGTACAAAGTCTCCCTAAGGGCAAGGCTCCAGGTCTAGATGGATTCACCATAAATTTCTTCCACCATTGTTGGCCTATGCTTCTTGAAGAAGTATGGTTAGTAGTCGAGGAATCCAGGGTATCAGGCAAAGTCCTTCCATCACTAAATGCCACTTTCCTCACTCTCATACCCAAGGAAGAAAGAGTCACCAACCTGAAGAAGTTTAGTCCCATAGCGCTATGCAATGTGATCTATAAAATGATCTCCAAAGTCATAGCTCTGAGGCTAAAACCCATTCTCCCCTTCATCATCTCTAAAGAACAGTCCGGATATGTAGAGGGCAGGAAAATTTTGGATAGCGTCATTCTGGTTTAGGAAGTCATCCACTCTCTCAAAAGCACTCGTACCCCAGGTATGTTAGTCAAGCTGGACCTCTCAAATGATTTAGATAAACTAAGCTGGAACTACATGAAATCCCTTTTGGAAGCCTTTGGATTTAGCAATGAATGGATCTCCTGGATATTGAACCTCATCTCCTCAACCTTCTTCTCTATCCTGTTCAACGATGTTCCCTCCCAATCATTCACACTATCTCGAGGTATAAGGCAAGGAGACCCGCTATCCCCCTTCCTTTTTGTAATAATGGCTGAAGGCCTTGACAGCTACATCAAATATTCCATCTAGAATGGCTCACTTCAAGGCCTCCAACCAGTTGCCTCACACATCCAATTTTTTGACGACACCATGCACCTAAACACCCCCACTTCCCAAGAACCAGGTAAGTTAAGAACCATTCTCATGGACTTCAGAGAAGCCTCAAGAACCTCTTTCAACCTGAATAAATCTAAACTCTTCTTCTTCAACACTACTGCAGTGGTCCAACAACATATCTCACGCTTGTTAAACATACCGATATGCTCCCTACCCTCTCAATACCTGTGACTCCCACTCTTAGACTCAACCGCTCACAACATCTCCTGGGACTCCCTTCTGCTCTCAATATCCAACTGTCTCAGCAACTCGAATTTCCACTCCCTCAACCTTCTAGCTAGACTCACTCTCCTAAAATATGTGCTTCAAGCCATCCCAACCTATCTTTTCTCAGCCCTTGCTACACCCTAGTCTGTCATAAAAAGAATAAGAAACCTCTAGAGGAATTTCCTCCGGCATGGTCATGATCCGAACAAAAAATGGGCTCTGGTCAGCTAGGAAAAAGTCTGCAAACCAAAATCTATAGGAGGTCTGGGCCTAAGGGATCCATGCAAATTAAATAGTACAATGGGTGCAAAAACATGGTGGCGTTGGCTCAAATCCCCATCAGAGCTCTGAGCCCATCTCTGGAAACACAAATATGCCCCAAACATTCCTCAATATCACCTAATATGATTGTGGGACAAGATCTATGGATCCAATATCTGGAATGCTGCTTGGAAGAATCAGACTTTAGTTCAAGAACATGCTTTTTGGGAAATTTGAAATGGTTAGAGCGCTCTCTTTTGGACTTACTCCTAGCAACAGATTCCTCCCCGCAGACTGAGGATAATCTAAAATCATACATGGATCACATTTAGAATCTCCCCTCGCTCAAAGTGGCAGATCTTTGGGCGAATTGCTCCATCAGTCCTCCTTGGCGCAAATGGAAAGAGAAAGCTCAGGATGTTCACGTGGCAACATATTGCAATTTACAGCTTTGGAAAGAAACGCTCCAACAAAGGAAAATCCAGTTTAGTTCAGACTCAAACATGCTCAGATGGCGATACACTCCCAATGGAAACTTCACACTCAAAGAAGGCTACAGTTTGCAGGAAAACTTCCAGAACAACAAAAGAGAGCATATATGGACTACAATCTGGAAATATAAACTTTGACTGAAAATCTCCACCATTCTTTGGCTAATGGTTCAAAACAAAATCTTAACTTGGGATAACCTGAGAAGAAGAGGCTTCATAGGACCCTCAATCTGTCGCTTGTGTCGGCAACAGGAAGAGACCATGGAACACCTCCTAAATCACTGCCTCTACAGTGAGCTAATCTAGACCCAAGCTGCCCAGAGCATGAAAAGAACCAATCAGGAGAGAAACAACATCATCAACACTCTCAAAAATTGGGGGGATGGATCCTACAAAAGTTCCATCCTAAATAGAATTTGGAAAATCCTACCTGGCTTCTTAGTCTGGCAACTATGGAAAGAGAGAACTAAAAGAATCTTCCACTCTCATAACTCCACCCCCCTAACCCTCTGGACATTTATTCACAAGAACATCCTGGAAACTCTTAAACTCCACCCCTGGACCCCTGAAGACTTCCCTTTAGACGCCTTTGAAACCTCTATTCTAAGCTCTTGGAATCTCACCCTGACCCCCACACTTTCCTCCAAACATTCATCCCAAGTCTATTTTCCTAGTCCCCACTCTTGGCTTCCTCCTCCCCCAGGCTTCAATAAAGTCAATTTTGATGGTGCATTTAAGGGCAACCCTGGTCGCTCAGGATATGGAGCTGTTATTCGAGACGACGAGGGCCAAATACAACACCTAATGACAACAAATCTAGGATATAACACAAATAACTCGACAAAAATATGGGGACTGATCAAAGGGATCCAAATGGCTATAGAGCACAATCTCTCCAGTCTAATAATAGAAGGGGAGTTCAGAGTCATCATCAACCTCGCCACCAAAATCATCACAGGAAAGGACACAGAGAGAATCATGCCCATTTGACGTCTCCTTAGGCCCCTCAACAGATTGAAATCTCTTCTTAGGCCCTCCCTTACTTTAATCACCTCACACACAAGACGGGAGGCCAACAAGGTGGCGGACATGCTTCCGAATGCAGGATTAAACACTCAAGAAGACATCTACATTGACTCGAGGCATTCTTAGAGCTTGCAACTACTGCTTCTATGCAGGAAGTTGACACTTCAGGATCTCCCTCCGTCAAATGGGGTGACAAGTGGATGGAAGTGGGAGCCAGGTGGTGCCAGGCATCACAAGGAGCTATTAATCCCTGCCGCCAGCCTCCCGTCCCTCCAACTCCAATGACCCACATTCACTGCGACTCAATGGAGGTGCGCTAGGCACTCTAAGGAAAATTAAGGGAGCCATGCGTGAACCGGGCCGGGTGTACCTGTACCAGGCTTGCAGTCACCTCAACCTTCATGGCTCCCGCACACATCAACTCACAAGGTTTTATGGAAGTTGGGATGCTAGACCATTCTCTCATTCCTCCTTGGCATTTTGCTCGTTTGCTCCTCGACCTTCTTTGGATCTTCCACAACCTTTTTGCTTTGTGCCCGCCCTCGCCTTCTCTGGTTCTGTTCATCCAAGCTCACAACATGCCCAGGGAGCGAGACAAGTCCAGGCGAGGCCCACTGTATTACAATGCCTACACTGGATGCAATCGTCTCCCCCCCACCCAGGTCACCCTCTTTATCACCAATCGTCTAAGGCAAAAACAACCCCCCACCATTGACCTTGGTAGCGACCCTTTCATGGAAGAGATGCCCCCTCCCAAGAATTCTTCCCCTCCGCTCAGCTGTAGCCCTGAAATTGACCCTCCAAGATCCCACTCTCTAGACCATTTCTATGGCACTGGTTCTTGCATGGTGGAGGAAGAAATCCCCCCAAGCTAGCAAGTGGCCATTCCCTTGAAAGCAGTGCGAATGGTGGACACAGAAAGTGACGCAGTGGACATAGCGGATGTGGGGGACGCAGCTAAAGCAATGGACGTAGCGAAAGAAATGGACGCAGACATGATGGAGGAATCGCCTCTGCCGACCCCAATTTGATTTGCAGAGGAGCACCTTCAGCTCATCTTCGAGTTGCGAAAAAAAATGGATGAACATGCCCATATCCAGAACTTCTTGGGACAACGCTTGGACCTCATGATGGACGCGATGATGGCTGATCTAGATAGAAAAAGATGTCCAACCTGTGGAAAATTCTTTGTCGCAGCCTACAATTCCCGGGGACGACCGATTCCAAGCTAACTCTCTCAGGTTTTATGGTTTCTTTTTGCTTTAATCAATTTTGTAGAGAATTAAACTTCTTTGTCAAGCTCTGTAAGACAGTCAACCATGGCCACTGTATAGTAGAACATTCTAATCTTTTTTGTCATAACCGTTTTCAATTACAGTCACAAATACGCTTGATGGCCACCTGTCCTGTTTTCCCTGTTGTGGCGGGGCATGTGGTAGACTCTTGTTTTGGTATTGACACACAAATATGTGAATATCATTATGGTGCTCTTTTATTTACAAAAAAAAAAACTCAACTTGAATCGAAGTCCTCAAACATGTAACTATCAATCTTATAGAATCTATTAATTAATTGACATCTACCATACATTATTATTCAAACATTTGATTAATTATTACAACAACTTGTAAGATGTGAACAACCGAGAACAAAAATCAAGCCTAAATTCCTTCAAGAGATTCATACTTATATTCAAGATATAAGACAAACTTTCCTTGAGTTAACCTGGTATTCATACTCACTTACTAACGAGTATGAGGGTTTCATTAGCTCATTAATCATTAGAATTCATCAAATTAACCTACAACCATAATTGATTATAATTATTCTGTACAAATATATCTAACAATAATTTATCAATTCCTTGAAATAATATTCAAGGAATCATGTAGTTGGTTGAGGTTTTTCTATCGGTCATGCAATATACAATCTTTTGCAATGATAATGGTTTAAGCCTTAATAAATTAAATATGCTAAATTAAATTAATGATAATTAAATTAACTTCATATCCAGGTTTGAAATTGACCCCACGTATCATCAACCCCATTTATGGACATAGTGAATAATTTCCAAATGCAAATAATACATGATTATTTAAATAATACATTTTTTTCTAGTTGAGATGTTTCATCAAACACTTTGTGTGCAAACATTTATACAAGCAACTTGCACACATCAACTTATAGTAGTTTGGCATAACATTCTTTAGGAATTTTCCAGAAAATAAAAACATAGCAAACCCATTTGAAATTTTAGACAAAAACCCCACAGGGCAACCAACTGTTTCTTGAAACTGCCTAGATCACAAAAATTGGTTCTAAAAACTTCATACACGGACTCAAAATGGGGTTTATAGGTTCATATGGAACGAATTCCCCCCGAAGTTACTCTAAAAAAGAACAAAAACAACTATAGATCCATTTTTATCAAAAAACACAATAACATACACAATTTACCAATTTTAATTGTCTCAGAAGTATTATAGTTTAAAAATCACATAATCGGGTGGATAAATTAAAAAAAAACAAAGCTACAATTATAAGCGACTCTAATTTGTCCAAAGTTACATAAAACATATTCAAATATTTTGTCAAACATATTGCAGACAATACCAAACTTCAACCACATGTAAGAAGAAACCAACCCAACTCTGTTTTATTTGTCATCTAGCTCATTCAATGGCTTCCTCGACCGAATTAATCATACATAAAATAAGCTAAATTTTTACATGCCATATAAATACATGCAAATACTTCTAATTTATAATTAAAAGAATAATCAATCACACCTAACTTCTTTGCCAAATTTTCGCCAATGAAGGATACATTTTTCATTCAGGGATTTTGCCAAACAAATGGCAAACATCCTTGAATCTTCGTGTGAAGTAAAAGTAAATTTCATATTTCTATTTTTATTTGTGAAAGATTACTGCAATAATTAAATTCAACCTAAAACCACTAAACTTACCTCACTTTCGCAGTTGTACTTATCCCCAAGACTTATTGTTGACTATTGGGCATTGTACAACAACCATGCTTCTGTATTTTTCTTGGTAAATACCAAAAAATTCTCCAATGCAATTTACAAACTCATACAAAGGAGAAATTTAGAGTCAACACAACAAAATTTATGTTAGTTTTCAAATTAAATCCATACACATTAATAAGACCAAAATGAACCAAAGCTATCAAAACATAAAAACATTTCTCAACCAAAATGATTATACTTGACAAAAATACAACTCCCGCGGTTCCAACATTGCTCCATCCTTCATCTTGTTTCCTTGGCCAACTCTCATGGTGCTAATTGGTTTTCTCCCAACCATACTAAAGGAAAACTTCTTTTCCCGAGACCCTCGAGCTGTGTGGGCTCATAACCAATTCCCTTCCAAAAACCATTTCCATTTTGATTCAATTTTCTCCTCTCTGAATTTCTTTTGGCAACATTTACTTACTCTCCAGGTCACACCCCAAACCCATGGATCCTCCCCTCTTTTATATCCACAGTGAGGCTAGCCACCTCACCCACTTCATGCAAAATTATGAATTTTACTTTTAATATTATTTATTAAAACCTTATTATTCATCACTTCCCCCCATGTGTCCTTCCTCCCCTTTTTCTTAATTATTCATTTTTCTTAAATCATAATTCACTTAATAATAGTAATTTTAAGAGCCCCCTAAAAGTGGGTAATTCTTTTATTGATTAATTCCTCTATGGTTCCTTTTAGGTTACCTTAGCTTAGTTCTGTGCCTGGAAGGATTTGCTGTTGGGGAGTAAGGTCATCCCACCTCATTTTTCTCCCCCCAATCATAATCATCACATATATTTTGCAAAGAGAGACTTTGTGCCTCTATTGAGACTCCACGTCTCTATTGAGACTCCACACCTCTATTGAGACTCCACATCTCTGTTGAGACTCCACGCCTCTATTGAGACTCCACATCTCTGTTGAGACTCCACGCCTCTATTGAGACTCCACGCCTCTATTGAGACTCCACACCTCTATTGAGACTCCACATCTCTGTTGAGACTCCACGCCTCTATTGAGACTCCACGTCTCCGTTGAGACTACACGTCTCTATTGATACTCCACAACTCTAGTAAGGGTTCACTAGTTATGGACCACACCCATTTGTTGGCAAGTTGGCAATGCTTCACCCTTTACCCTACACAAATATGCACCCACACATATCAAATATATCAAAATATAATATAACTGAATCAAATTCAAGTGACATGTTACCCTTAACAAGTATGTAGCTTTGCAAGTAGACTTCCACAATTTTCCAGGTTTAGTCAAATAATTTGTAAGTCATGACTAATTAAATTTCAATAATTTTTATATTCCCTTCATTCTCTATGGTTATTACTATTAGATTCCCACCCTAGAGTTCTCTCAGACATGCGTGTGCATTTGTGTCATCCTTTAGATGACCCATTACCTGTGCCACTCAAATAAAATGAGATCATATTATAACATATGCACATAGATATAAACTATAATTAAACACAACATTTAATGAAATTCTATTGGTTTCATTAATCTTCTGCAAAATTTAGTTTGGCTTCCATAGCCTTCCACTTATTTCGTCAACTCCACCTAGAAGTCTTGTGGTTCTGTCAACCCGTCTCAATTATAATTGCTTAATATCATTGGAAATATTCTATTAGCGCATGATCAAAGTATGTCATCCAATCTATCATTCATTACTCCATCTAAGTAAGTAATCACATCATCACTATGTTACACAACTGTCGACTCGATAATTAGGAATATAAAAAACAACATCCTTAGAAACCATTCCACACATCACAAGTATAGATACTCACCATATCTATATAGTTAAAACCCATGAACACATTAAAAAATCTAAGGTTAATCTCCTTATTCTATGCCAAATAGAATTAGGCAAGGAGGGGCATTACATACTACCCTCCTTGGAGCAAAATTTGGCCTCAAGTTTTTATGCAGTCACCAAGGACTTGTATTATACAGGTTAAATAAAAAAATAAGATCTTATTATACATGAATCATATTAGATCATAAGAGATACATCTTTGGCTCCACACCAAATCGATAATTCAACTTTCTTTGAAGCACAAATATCTCCAGGAAGTTAAAAAAGAAGAAGCATACATGTTATCACAACAAGTAGCAAATATAGGTATGTCATAATAGACAAGTTTGACATACAATAAACATACCATACTTAAAATGAAACATACAATTAATCATGTCTTATCAAGACATACATTCTCATAAGTGATATCGTATTCCAAGCCTCAACTATTACATTCTATTCTTGTTACTTCACACAATATCAATAGTTATCCTCCTTCTATAACAATTTTGAATTGACTAAGCCATAAACATATTATAAATCAACTATATAATTATATACACTACATTGATTGTCCTTTCCATCATATAATCAAGCTCGCATACTACCAAGTAACAATTTATATAGTGAAAATAGTGAGACAACATACACATACTATCATTCACAACCATATAGTTACAATCTGTTAGCGCTAGAAGTTGTCCCTAGAATGCGTTAGGAACAAGCCTAACACATCTTAAATTAGAAATGATTTGGGTTGGGTTTTCAGAAGATTTAGTTGATCAAGAAGAAGACAACGAGAAAGAGAAAAGTTAATAAGCTACTGTAGATTAGTGATGGACTGTTGGGCCATGGATTCAAGCAAACACCCTACTCATTAAATCCAATCAATCTGCATATCAGATAAAAGGTTTATATAATAATGGATAGAAGAAGGGAAAAAATTACAAAAAGCAGAACATTCACAAGGTAGAGATCCTCTCCGCATAAAGGAATTCAAAGTACTTGAATGTAAACAATGATTAATAGGCAAGACAAATCATATCCTTAGATGCTCAAGAATCCATTAATCAAAGGAAACCACGATCCTCAAGGTAAACAATTTATTCAAGTAAGAAGAAAAATTAGAATGAAAACAAGAACACAATCTGATAACACACATATTATGAACCTTCAATAATAAAAATCCTTACAACCAAAATGCCCCTCAGTCTTACAATGATAACAACTAAAAAATGTCTCCTACAACTTTCCTACAACTCTTCTTGGATCTTCCAAACTCTCTCTCAGACCTCTCGGGTCTAAGAGTTCCCTCCCAGTTGCATCTAGTTTATATGAAATTTATAGACCTTACATGAAAAATACTATATCCTTATAGCATGGATCTAATCTTCTCAAAATAGAACTGAATATCTCCCCTTGGGGCCAAATTTGGACTTAGTTACATCAACAAGATACAAAAAATCTAAGAAAATCAGTGCAATACCTAAAAACCAGGGTTTTCATTTCAAAGTATTAATAACATTCAAAGTAAACCAAATTTTTTGAGGATATTTAGCATAAATATCCTCCTTGAACATCCATATGCCACCTTGACTTCACAACTCTCCTTGGCACATGTGAGGATGAATTACACCTTGACTATTCCATTTCATCTTCAACACTTTTACAACGAAATTATGAAAAATAGAGCTGCAAAAACACTCAATATAGCCTAAACCATGACACTTGTGTGAAAATTGAGGGAGGTTTTTGTATATGAGCTTGTTCTAGATAAAAACCTCTTTCATTTTTTCAAAATAACTTTCAATCACCTCGTAATATGTTCCCAAAGAAGATGACTAAAACATGAAAATTCTTGTATTTACAAATCTAAAAAAATGAACTATAAAGCCCTGCTTGTATCTCCCAAACCATGACACCTGTGTAAAATATGAGGGAGGATTTTGTATATTAGTCTGTCCTTGAAAAACCTCTTTTTGTTTTCACAAATCCCTATTCATCTCCTCACAATCTGAGTTTGAAATTGACTGCAAAAACAATCATTTCCAGAAAATCCCCTGTTTTATGTTTTCTCCTTTTCCATACAAGATTGCTCCAAAAATCTTTGATGAAGATAAAAAATGGTTTTTAATGTGTATTTTAGGGTGTAGAATGGTGTAATTATCATTTTCATCATCATCTATCACAAAAAACCCAAAACTATGTCATTTACTTGAAAAACATGGCGCTACAGGAACTTCCTGTAGCGCTATTTTTTAACCAGTTTGCATACCTACATTTTTTTTCTCGCCTAGGTCAAAGCCAAAACCATTCTTATATGAACCAAACACTAAAGCACCTAATCTCAAAAAAGGTTTCCTTCAACCTTCATTGATTTCATTCAAAATTTAGGGTTTCATAGCAAATCAAACTGTCAAATATGAATGTTTCCCTGGGAGACAATTTTAGTTGCTCCAGTTAACAGATCTAGACTATTTATTCTTTTTTTCTTGGCGTGGGAACGAGTTTTCATTCTCCTTGAATCATCAATCTCAGATCTAAACACCAATTTTGAGCCCTTCGTGATCTGTTTACTTTGTTTCCTCTGTTTTCCTGCAGTAACCCTTCCTTTGAAGCTATTCTTTTAAAATATGTGATTAACTCCTTTTTTTATGATGTTCACATAACCGTGTCAAATCCCTTCAACTAATTTAGAGGATTTTCCACTGAATCTATAAGAATAATAAAAAACCCCATCATATATAGAGAGATTTATATACTTGGTATGGTTACAATTTCAAATACACTTGATGCTTGGTGGATTTGGGCTCGAGAATGCTCGAGACAGAAAGAGAGCTAACACAATCCACTCTTGCAATCAATATTTTATTATACCTTTCACAACCTAAATTTCTCCCTTTAATATTCCGCAAGCAATCTTCGACATTTACAGACACATTCCTCAAGATCTATTTACAACCTTTACTAAATGTTTAAAGTTTAGGCATAATCATAATTCTAGGTTCGGGAGGTTAGCATTTCAGACAACCCTCATTCGAATAATTTCCAAAATGTGGACTTTTCCTTAAGTCCCAAAGTCATTAGTGCCATTTGCTTCTCTTACTTGAGAACTAATACATTAATGAATCAATTAGAAGGCTTCGATCCAAAAAATATATCAATTTGCAATATTTCAATCCAGGGTAACTCATATGGATATCTAAATAGGTTATCAATAATAATATACCCATCATGAATTACAAATCAATCAACTTGTAAAATATAAATCATTCATGATTTCCAATTTCTAATCATGTTTTATGCATTCTTTCTTGACATTAATACACACATAAAGACTTAAGAAACCTATGAAAACAAAGCTACAACTACAAGAGACTCTAATTTCTCCAAAGTTACATAAAACATATTCAGAGATTTTGTCAAACATATTGCAGACAATACCAAACTTCGACCACACATAGAATAAACCAACCCACTCTATTTTGTTTCCCATGTAGCTCAACTAATGGCTTCCTCAATCGAATTAATCATACATAAAATAAACTAAATGTTTACATGCCATATAAACACATACAAATACTTATAATTTTATAAACACATGCAAATCAATAAATCAATCCTAACTTCTTTGC